>CAAKHB010007345.1:12448-28366 GCA_901007665.1 Aeoliscus strigatus
CGCGCGCGCACACACACACACACACACACACACACACACACACACACACACACACACACACACACACACACACACACACACACACTGGCTGGCACAAGGCTGTTTGTATTGAATACCAAACTCTGCGGCTCAGCCCTCCAGGACTCAGTGTGGTTGTGCATGTCGGCCTGTGATCTGCATTCTGTCGCTACCTGCCACTTAACGCTCCTCTCCCTGCAGCAGGCTGGTTATCAGCCCACCCCCCACGCCCCTCCTTCCTCCTCCATCACCACCACCACCCGTTCCCATCTCACCCCATAAACGAGGACAAGAATCAAAAGGTTCTACTGTTTAATGCTCCTGCTGCTCCAAGTCGTTGACGGCGGAGAAGAGCGACTGGTCCTTTAACTCTGTGGGTCCTACTTAGACGGCCGAAGGCACAGGGGCGTGTCTCAGTCGCCTGTTCGTTAGACGTGTGTGTGTTCAGACTGTGCACCATGGTGGAGAGCGTTGGACTTCCTGTCGTGGTTGTCATGGTCATTGGTGTTGTTTGATCATCAGAGTGCCCCCTCCCCTTCTGGAGTGGATGGTGCATTGATAGTTAGCATGCAGAATGTGTGAGAGCTTCACAGCTGAGGAGACCGATCTCCTTGTGCGTGTGTCACTAATACAGGAAGATGTGACTAAGCACCTGTTTTGTCAGATAACAGCTGTCAGGAGCCGCGGCGTTCCCCCAGGAGCTGATCCCGTTCATCAGGAGTTTCTGATAAATACTGGAACTGTTGTAAATTGTGTGTTGTATTATTTGTGTAATACATGTTCAACATGTATTGACTAATTGCGCCCCCTCCTGTTCTGTTTGAGGGCTGCACTGAGTGGTGTGGGGAGAGGTCACGTGATCGGGATCGTGCAGTTAGTTGGAGAAGAACCGCCAGCGTGAGTCGCTCAAAAAATGTCCAGTTGGTTTAATAAGATACAAGATGTCAGCACGTGATACTCCAAGCTAATGCTAAATACGCTTCTGAAGGAAAAACTCTTTTTACCAGAAGCGGTGTTTGTCTGCGGTGGATGTGTGAATGAAGTTGTGATGTGTGAACGTTGCCTAGAGAAGCAGACATTCATTTGCTAGCTTAACGGCCAGGACGCACGGCGTGAAAATGACAACCGTGACTGGACTGGACTATTTAGACCATCTAAACAGCCCTGTTCTTTCCTGTTTGTCTGAATGTTTTGATGCACACTTCTGAAAATAACAAAAATGCACAATTTAACCTTAATTAGAATCCTGAAGAGTCATTAACAGTGACTTAACATGGTAAAAAATTATGAAATGATGGAAAACAAATCCTAGTCATGTGAAAGAAAATAGGACGAGAATGAACCACCTGTTTTTCACGCCATCGACATTTGCCTCCGTCTGCCGCCCTCAGTATGGGAGGAGATTACCATCTGAGGGAAAAAAGAAAAAACGTGTGACATTAATTCAGACAAATTCAAGCAATCTAGTTTCCTAATAAAGCTGTCATACTTGCATCCGGTGACTTACACTCACCATCGTTTTGGATTAATTCCTGTCACAACCTTTTGATTTATGAATGCATAATAACTGAAAGCAATGTGACTGTGAGTGAGCCAGTGTGTGTGTGTGTGTGTGTGTGTGTGTGTGTGTGTCTGCAAAGCCTTGATGTTTAATCTAACATGTTGCCTTCCCCTAAATGAGAGAAAATCTCATTTCGTGACAACTGAGCATATTAACAAATAAATATGGGACTCTTGGTGGGCGGAGCCAGAGTTGCATGCATGTTTCAAAAACATTATGTATTTATTTTATAACTTTTTTCTCTCTAAATCATTTTTTAAAGCTTTTCACAGCTTATCACCTTTCCTTTTCCCATCCACTACTCATATCAAAGACTGGACAGAAAACTGCAGGACTGAACAAATATTTCTTCAGGTGCTTTATCGTTTCAGGTGGTTTTACCCCAAAACAACAAACTAACAAAAAAACAAAAAACAAAAAAAACTCATCTGACTGACGTTCACCAGCAGTGTGTTGGATCCATCTGGTGTCTCAGTTCTGATCGTACTGTTGGACTCCTCCACATGGGGTGGGTGAAATGGGATCAACGTCCACACAGATCTGTCCCGTCACCAGAGTCTCATCATGGGTTTCCCTTGCAATCCTTGTTGCTCTGTTGGAATTCAAGTTGTTTTCCAAGCTGTTGACAGGAAGTACTCAGAAAATGAGGAACAGTTCCTGAAAGCTGACAAGAGTCAGTATCTAGAGTCAGGATCTAGAAGAAGGAGAAAACGTCCATCAGATTCGATGTGACCCTGACATCAAGTTCAGGCGCTGTTGTGTAGAAATAAAAGCTGCACAATGCTGCACCCTGCTGGATCGACATTCTGTTTAATTTAATTAAGGGATGATGATGGTTTGTACTATAGTTTATATTATAAATCAAATTAAAACAACTTTTTCTTGACAGCACAAAAGTAATAATAATGAATGTAATGGCTGTATGACAAATGATCAGCGGTCAATAGTGTTATCAATCATCATTGTATTGATGAGGCAGAATTTGTGGGCGGGGCGACAGATGCGTCCATCACAGCGGACGTTCGGAACGCGGTGACGTCACTTCACGGCGAAACGAATGTGTTTCATTCAGTTTCACTTTCTGTTGATTGTACAAGGTGAGTTTATCCAATAACGAACTCGTAGCTCAGAAAACGTTAAACGTGATGTCAAAGATCAGTTCATGTTTGTTATTCTGTGACTGCTTTATTTATTTTACTGAACTTGTCGAACTTGTCTGTTGGTTCATGTTGATCAAATAACGTATCAGGCGTATTGCGGGCGTATTGCATTCCCTTGACAAATTAAAAAAAAACAATGAGTATTTTCTGTTTTTCGTGGATTTTTTTTTTTTTTTTTTTTGCGATTTTTTTATTCACAGATTCGGGCTTCCGGGATCAGTAAGTTGTCGTCCAAACACAAATTGCCCCTGTCCCATCATCATAGCATGGACTACAATAACCAAAAAAAAAATGTGAAGAACATCAACCGTCCTCCGAGCTACATGGAGAACATTCATCTGTATGAGCAGACGACAACACAGCGAGTGTGCAGGGACCGTCTGCAAACTGCAAGACGCTGGTAAAAAAAAAAAAAAAATCTATAAGTCAATTGTCTTATAGCACACAGACTCCAGTCCAATCAGTCCACACATCAGTGGTCTCCTCATGACCATCCTACAACTGCTGTTTTGAAATGATGTCAAAAGAAAACCAATACAAATATGTTGGGGCAGACTGTTTGTGTGCAGGTGAAACCATGTCAGTTCTCCTGAAGGAAATCCAGAGCGTCAGCAAAGAGGCAGCGTCGGTGCTGCAGCGTGAGTTCACAGTGATTCATCCTGATAGATGGTCATTCATGCTAACGGAATGGATGAACATGACTGGTTGTAAATCCCGTCTGACTCACTAGAACGTCAAATGTGATTAAATGTCCCATTTGTGTCTACAGAGTCAGGGTTTGACTGTGACTCTGAGATCCAGACTCTGACTCGAGGAGACCTGCAGGAGCTGTTTCCTGGGCCGAACAATCTCAAACTGAGGCGAAGCATCTTTGAAATCATACAAAAACAGGTGTGGGGCATTGAAAGTATGTTCATGTTGTACGCATCATCAACACGGTCACCCTGATGTCAAACAAAGGGCATCTGAAACCACTTGAACAGAATAAAAACAACGTGATGTATTCATTTCCCACAATGTTTCAGGTGCCAATCAACGTTCTCCTGAAGAACCTGAAGGATTTCATCCCCCAGGAGTCGTTCAGGGGTTTGTACGATGTCACTCACTGTAATCAATGCTCGACGCACTCTGTGATCACATGAACAATGTCTACCAACACAGTGTGCTTCTCCTGCAGCTGCTCTAACCAACAACGGCGTCCTGGTGGATTATCTCCATGTTCTGAAGGACATGAAGACCCAACTGAACAGCGTCCAGACGTTTCTTGATGCCCACATTAGACTGCTGGAAGAAATGAGCGACCAACAGCCTCAGCCCCAGGAGCAAAACGAAGGTTTAAGTTGGTTTTACCTCATTCTCAGGACTTTGCTGTGAGTTGAATGTCCATTCAGATCAGAGGATCTGATAGAAGAACACGTGATTTGGAGTGTGTATGAGTGCAGAGCAGCTTCTGTTGCTTTGTAATTCCAAATGAGAGTCTGACATTTGACAACATTTGACTATACATGCTGCTCCGGTTTGAAAACTCCGGGTCACATGATGTCATTTTATACGCCAGAGTCCTCGCCTGCCTCTCTGCCGCCTGTCGAGGGTCCAATGCCCAACTCTGCTCCACCAACAGCACAAGGTAAATCTATCTTATTCACTTTCTCATCCTGAAACGTACACACGAAATGATTATAGAAGAACTTTCAACTTTCGTGATTCTTGCGGATTTAGGTGAGTTTTGGTATCGTCCAAGTCTGTTGAATTTCACTGACGTATTTACTGATGTACATGTGAGAAGTGTTTGATGAAACTTGACTCTGACTGTTCTAATTATTATAGAAGACATGACTTAATGAATCTGTATCTGCACAGCAGAATGTTACCCTGCAGCCTCAGTTCCGTTCCTGGTGGTCACGTATGGTCACACCTTCAATGCCCACATGCAGCTGCTTGATAACCTGAGGGCTAAAGAGAAGGATCGCCTGCAGCTGATTGAAACCAGTCAAGACTACCAGATAATTATCGTCTTCTGTGTCATCAGTTCACGCATTGACGCAGATGTTGATGCAACCATGGTTCATGTTCCAGGTGAGAGAACAACTTTTCATCTTCTCCCACTTCAGGTGGACTGTTGGGTGCGGGTTTCAAAAAAACTTAATTTGTTTCAAAAAAACTTAATTTTACAAACCTAATTTGTATTGATTAGTTTGACAGCTACAATCCACCTGATAACTTATGACACTCCTTGTGGTGCTGATGAAACTTAACTGTTCTTCCTGAACTCTGTCTCACACCTGCTCTTCTCTTTCGGTGTCCGCAGTTGACAAGCCTGTCATTCTGGTGTTGATGCATTACACA
This sequence comes from Aeoliscus strigatus, assembly GCA_901007665.1. Lineage (NCBI taxonomy): Eukaryota > Metazoa > Chordata > Actinopteri > Syngnathiformes > Centriscidae > Aeoliscus > Aeoliscus strigatus. Next base: position 17,534 of record CAAKHB010007345.1, read on the forward strand.
CAAGCAGCCAAGACCAAGACCGAGTCCACTTGGCCTAAGTATCCGAATATTGAGTTGCAGGTGAACGTTTTCTTCCATGAGAAAATGCGCGGATTACTGAGGTGTACTCAGAACGATGAAGCTGCTTCTAAGATTGGAAGGAAATTGCTGCAGTACAGCACTTGGTTGAGTAGAGCCAGCAGTAGGAATTCCCTGGATGTTCATTCTCACAGTTCTGCGTTTGTTAATTTTCGTACTGGTAGTCAGAAGACATGGTGGAAGTGGTAGAATTTGTTGTGGAACGTGTCATCAGTAGAGTAAGTCAGCTGCAAGATTTTACAAAAAATTAAAATGACACATGGACATTATTTTATTCATTCTCAGATGTGAGAGAAAGAATTTGTTTTATTTTTGATCGTGAATTGTTAAATATCTAAGTCAAGAAAGACGCAGACTTCCTGAAGTTCATCACGTTGTGTTTTTGCAGCACCTTGTGTATAGTGCATGCAAAATGGTGTCATTTAGACTAATGTTGTATATACAATAAACTAAATGTATGTGTCTTTCATTTTCAGTTTCCTTTGTAGATTGAAATGTGTGTTCTCATGTATAGTCTTCAGTTTTTCTCATATGCTAACTTATTAATACTACTACCAATAATAATATCAACAACAATAATAATCATAATCATAATCATAATATAGACAGAGAGTGAGAATGTGAGTTTGAATATGTATTTCAAAGCTGGCTATCTTTCAAGTTCATATAATTGCGATGAAGTTATAACAGCATACGAAATGAAACTTAAATGTATTCGTTTTTTGTTTTATGTATTTTAAAGTATTGATTTTATTCTGAAAGGTTGTGCTTTGTCATGAAATCCATGACGGAAGTGACATCTTGTTTACGAACAGGGCTTCCGGTCAGCGTAAGGAAAAGCGTGAAAGTAACTTTCTGTCATTTGCTGAGTGTATTTTTTGATTTTTCGCTTCTTTAAACAAGCCAACCTAAAAATCATGATCCATGAAATAACGACAAGTGAGTTTAAAGGATTAGTTCCATTATTTATTCATATTAGCAGCACGAAGCTATTAGCCTGCGGCTAACATGGCTGATTGATTCATTTCAACAGGTGATACTCGTCAGGTGATGCTCGATGCTCAGTTTCCGCCGTTTATATCGATACCTGCTCTGAAAGTATTTGCACAGACGATCTCCTGTTTGCGTCCATGACAGCTGTGGTTCACTGTAACATCCGCTCACCTTGACGTGGACGTTAGTTAGTCCGCCTTTAGCTAGGTTACATCAGCAGAACTTTGTCCCACTTACGGTACCGGTGTGTCATGATCCTCGGCCGCGTCTTCTTGAGCCTCAGGACGACGTGTTCCGGACGAGTTTGTGTCCAGAGGACTTTTGCTTCCAATGAAGTACTGATTCCGAGGTTTCTTCAGGTTTTTATGAGTTTCTGTCATAACTTGAAAAGGTCAAATCTGCCTTCACGGAGGATCACTGCGAAGGTAACGACAAATGACATAAAGCAACACCACAAAATACATTACAATGATATTTGATGTCCTGGTTCGTGTTTATTTCCGTTTCAGACAAAGAGTCAGTTCTGTATGAGTCAGCTCACCATGAAAAAAGACATGGAGCCTGTCAGCATCTCCAATGGCACCAACAGCCCTGCACATACGTCTAATGGTAAAGATGTAATAAGGCTGTGGAATATGATGGGATGGGGTGTCATTGAGCACTAGTTGACTTATTGTTGTAATATCCTTCCTGATAGGAATAGGAAATGGTAATTTCACTGTTAGAGCAACAACTAATCTACCACAGAACACAAGCACATGCTTGTCCCAGACAGACAAACAGTATTTACACAATTTACACTTTGTCCTTGTTGGTTTGTTCATTGTCTTGTTGAATCCCGGTGTCTTGAGTGCAATCGATTCCTTGATTTTTTTTTTCTTTCCACCCCTGTGTGTGTGTGTGTGTGTGTGTGTGTATAAACCATCATGTTTTTGTCCTGTGATTCATCTCACATATCTCCTATACATATATATCACATATAACTCACAGGATCAAGTGACAGAACCAGGAAAAGGAATATGAGGACAGAGAGAAGGAAGATGGTGAAGAAAAAGTCTCCTGAGCCTTCAGACCGTCTGATGTCAGAGCTTCCGTTTGCTCTGACCAGCCCTGCAACGTGGAATGAGCTCGGATGTGTGTACATTCTTTATTTCTTGATATTCAGTAAATATAACATACCTGATGGTCGGTGGAGGCAGTACATTTAGTCGTATGTAGTTGTATGTAAGTAGTAAGTAGTATGTTAAGTATTCATGACTGTTTAAGTCACCAGTAACAATGCAATGATCTCCATCTTTATTTTTTGTCCAGCTCAGCATCATTAGTTTTTAATAAGGTTGCACTTTCTCATCAGTCTCCAACCAGTGTATAAGCCAGAAGAAGAGGAAGAGGGGAGACAGTGGAGGGCGCGTGGACAGTGAAGAGGACGGAGACAAGACGAAAAAAAAGAAAAAGAGCCAGCGACCCAATTACTTTATCTCTATCCCCATCACCAACAAACAGGTACGTTTCATACCGCTCTCTCACGAGCACTTCTCAATCAAATGGTTTCAGCTCAGGATGTTTTGACCTTCAGAACAGTAAAAAAAGCAGCATCTGTCTCAGGGTCGGTCACAGCTGATGAACTGAAGCACATTTGTCTCGTTTGTCTCAGATCAGTGCTGCGGTGACTGAGGTCCAGGAGGCGGTTCTCCAACAGGAGCCACGATTGGCCAAAGCCATGATTCCTGTCCCGACTCTTCACATCACGCTGTTAGTCACTCATCTGGCCGGTCAGGAGCAAGTAGACCTGTAAGTGACATCATCCAAAAGAACAACGCCAGCGGCCTGCTGGCATTGAAATATTTGTACACACTCAAAGATGAATGGGTCCCAGATGATCCAAACCCTTTTTACCTCCGACAGGAGCTAATTCAAATTAGTTTACGCCCACAATGTTCTCGTCAGCCCAACCTTCTTCTTCCATCAGCCCATAGCTGGCGGACAGTGTATGGAGAACACCAGGGACTGGTGTCTGAAGAAGGGGTTCTCTGTTCTGCTTTGACTAAATTCCCAGCATGTCCTGTTGGATTCTGTCCCTATCTCTGTCTTGCAGCATTTTCCGGAACACTGGTAGACAGATAGCACATGTTTGAGGATTAGCTCTGCAACAGTGTGTTTTAATGGAGGCTTCATGTTATTTCTACTCTTTATCACCACCTTTATCACCACCTTCGCCTCAGTTCTTTCGTTGTGATATGCGGGACAGACTCTGCTAGTAAACGTATACATATATCCGAATAACATGCTGCCAATTGCTATAATTTATTTATTGAGATAAATGATATCGAGGTGTGAGACGTGTTCCCACATGCAGAGCGAGGGAACACACGGAAATAAAACGGTGATATTAAAGTCTGCTTTCACAACACACGTCCCACCAAGACCCACAGCTCTGCTCTGTGTGTGAGCCGTATTATATTATGAAACGGATGCTTAATCTACACTAAGTAGAAGATTGAGACATTACTAATCACTAGATTCTGCCGTTATGTAATATGAGAGAGCGGGAAAGAGAGAGAGAGAGAGGATTAAGTTGTGTATTTGTGTGTGTGTGCATATTCAAGTGTGTTCATGTTTTGTTTTTTTCCCCCTCCTCTCTGGTTCTAGGGCAGCGACTGTGCTGGCCCAGGTCGAGCCGTCATTGGCTGAGCTGCTGGGTAGGCAGGGTCTGGTGCTGCCCTTCTCAGGGATCAGCCACTTCAGGAAGGAGGTGGTGTTTGTTGGGCTGGCCCCTGGACAGCACCGGCACACACTGGACAGCCTGGCAGGTCAGTGGTCTCTGTGTCAACACCTTGTGTTTTTATCATGTGTGTGTATCATGTGTGTAACTTTATAGGCAACAAACCTGGACCATGTCATTTGGATGATGATATTTCTATTTTTATTATTATAAATTATTTTCTGTATATTATTATTATTATTTAGATGTGCGCGCCGATATGTTATGCATACTTTTGTTTAATAATTATTTTTGCAAAGACTTTTCTATTTTGTATTTATTTTTTTCTTCTCACTTGTAACTGCTCTGTTATTTTTCTTTCTTGAGTGTAGCTGTTGGGACGGAGGAATCCTCCTCTGGGATAAATGAAGTACTTTTGATTCTGATTCTGAACCACTGTGTGCTCGCGGTCACTCATATTAGCTGTTATTTTCACAACTGGCCAGTGGGTGGCAGTGTGCAGGAACTTGTCTGCAGTTGGGCGTGCTCAAGTATACGACGACAACGCGAGCGCTTCTGAAAAGCGCCGCTTAGTGACCGCTGCACTGTGACGGGGGGGTTGTTGTGTGGGACGTGATTAGAAGGTGGATTTCAGTGGTTGTTTTGAGTCAGGTAGAACATTTGGCTACAGGAGGACGGAGGACTTCAGTGTGGAATGATACAACACATCCATTTGTGTGTGTGTGTGTGTGTAAGCTGTAGTTGGTGAATAATCAGTCCCTGGCACTCGACTTCTTATCAGCATTGTTTCACTTGCACCAGCGTCAGTTTTTGTCAAATAAAAACATGGCGTGAGGAAATGTGTGTCACTGTACGTATGTGGGAGTGTGTGGAAGCTTTTGTGTGTACGTTTTTTGTGTTGTGCCTCTGGCAACAACATTAAGCCAACAATTTTAAGAGGATTCTCACTCGTGGTATCAATGTACACGCACACACACACAATTTGTGTGTGCCTGTAAATGAGCTCAAGTCTTTTTTAATACATGTTTTTCTTTGAACACATCGTCTCCGTCGGAAGTGTGTAGTTTGTGCACACACTAGTAAAACCAACGCGTATGGATTTGGTTTGGTTTTCTATCTGATCCACCACATGTCTGTGCTTGTAGGCGTTACATGTGCTCTGGCAGAGATGATGGTGTTTCCTTTAATGTGGATTTACTTGTTGCAGTGTTTCTGCTCTAATCCAAGCAAATGCTAAATTTGGATTCTTGGTTAATCTGGTTGAAAAATCCCAAACAGTATTTCATCTCAGGGAAAAAATGTGCCAATGAGATGATAATTACAAAACAAGAAAGTGTTTTTTTTTTTTTGCTTTGTGAAGTTCTGGTTTTATCGTATTGTCTGTTCAGTCACATCAGTATCAGAAGTATCAACAGGGAATGTTTTGTTGGAGAGGATCCACTAAACCAGAGACTCATTTAGTTGAATCAGAATATGTTGATGAAAGGCGGCAGCAGACAAAGACTTGAACCCATACTGTGGTGTTGTCTGTGTGGTCGTGGTCGTGGTCGTGTCCTGTCTAATGTCCTGTCTGAACAGTGCAGAATTTCTCTCAACCTTTGTCCGTCCGGCTGAGAGGGGTCTGTAACTGATGGTCTTCATCCAGAGCAGCTCTCATTCACTGCTTACATCATGAATCCGTTTCATACCGTGGTCTTACCCTCATTGGTGTCGATGGCTCAGACCCGTTGAAGTGTCCTTCTGATGTAGTGGAGACCTTTGGCCTGCTGCAGTTGTTACAGACTGATGAGCCTAAGAGCTTTTTACGTCATTCTGAATAAGACCAGCGTGAGGCCAAAGTTTTTATTCATATTCCAGACATGAAGATCGAAGCAGCGACCAATGAAAGACGATCATTGTGTTGTTGTCGTGGGCGACTAAATAAAGATAAGACAGGAAGTGAGCCTCGTGTCCTTGCGTCTGCTCCCTCCACCTCTGTTATCGATTAAATACTAACCTTTCTCTCCCCGATGAGCTTGTCTTCCCAAAATACCTCTGTGGTTCCCCTTTTAACGCTGTCTGTGTGTGTGTGTGTGTGTGTGTGTGTGTGTGTGTTTATCGTGTGTGTCTGCCCTTGCAGCCTGTTATATTTATTATGTCCTGTTCTGGCGCCTGTCTTCTCGTCAGATGATACAGGAGCAAAAAGCTTTTTCTGCCCACATCCTCTCTGGCAGAGCCGGCTGATGAAAACCTGAATATGTGTTTGTCTTGTTTGTAAAGGAAAGATGAAAATCCTCAGTGAAATAAAAAGCAGACGCTGGTGAATCCCGTGTGTTTGAATCCATCTCCTGTCCCCCTCATGTGGACAGGACGTTGTCTTCTTTCACTCACTTCCATCTTGTCAGAAAACATTTTTTACAAACGTGTGCCACCTTGTCGGGGTTGTTATGTTGTTATTTACCGTTGGTTTGTGAATGTCACTTTTCTGTTGCAGAGCTCTTGCGCAGCCGTTTCGCGGAGCAGGGTCTTCTGCAAGAAGACAGTCGCGGGTTTGAACCCCACCTCACCATTATGAAGCTGTCCAGAGCATCGAAACTAAAGTCGCAGGTCCGTGAAAACACATGTGCATGGTCACACACATGCTGGGTTGATTAGTTGATAGCATGAGTTGGCGAATACTGTCTTGAAGGGATGATTCTACTTGAATGTGAACTGTTTTAAACCTTTAAGACAATGAGGGGTCAGATAGATGGAGAGGGGGGGTGAGGAGGTGAATTACAGTTTGTCCCTTGACACATCTTTTCCTGCCTGGCGCCTGCAGGACGACTCTTGTGTTAAGAAGGGGAACACGGTGTGTGGTGATTGTGAGGAAACAAACATTGTCCCCCCTTTGCTTTCCTGTATCAGGGTATCAAGCGCGTGGACCCGGCCCTTTACTCCAGCTACTCCAACAGGTACAACGAATGAGTGTTCCTTCTGGATCCAGTTGATAACATGAGAAGGACGCTCCCGGCTGCCATCCATCACCCTCCTCCCATGTCTTAGTGTCTCGCCATCTTTGTCCTCAGGATTTTCGGAGACCAAGCAGTGGAGCGCGTAGATCTTTGTTCCATGTTGAAAAAGAAGCAGCCAGATGGATACTACCACACAGAGACGTCACTGCAGCTCGGTGAGTACTCGGGCACGCCGTGTGCATCTGGCAGGTAGATGCAGTGTACAGCCACCAGAGGGCGCTGTGTGCTTTTATACAACAGGAGAAGCATGTTGCAGTGGGCCAGTGATTCTCTCCAAAGTTGAATGCTGAATTGCTGCCGTGTTTCTTTGTTTTATGTCAGTTTGGAGGATCTGCTGTGGATCTGCTGTTACTGCACTCACACTGACGGTCACACACTGGGTTGTGAGTCTTGGCGCGGATGTTCGTCTTTTCAGTGGGTTGACGTAACACCATGAACGTGTTTGTGTGTAACAGAAGCTAAATGTGGGCCAGACTTGGCCCGGCTGTACTCAGAGAGTTGGCACGTTGGTAGAATAGCAATGCTGACGGGCTGTGATGTGTTGCAGGAAGATGAAGCAGTTGGTAAAGATGAACCTGAACAGGAACATCTCCTGACCGATTTGATGAGGAGCCTCACTAAAACCTCACCGGTTTCCTCTGCATTCTACACTAAGTCATTACCAGAGTACAACGTTTGCTCCATTCTGTGTCCTCTTCCACATTTTCCTAATCTGTTTTTGTGAATTGTGCTTTTGAAATGCTACCACATGGGCCAAATCTTTTTGGCTTCTTCCTAGTGCTGAGGAACGGCTAGGGTCTCTGACACATTCCCAGGAGCCGAGAGAGTTTGTCTCTACTAGAAAAAAAAGGCTTCAGAGGGATTTTTTGGTGAACGTGCCAGTTCTAACTGCCAACTTACAGCAACAACTTTTGATGACACCACAACTTTTTGAAAAAAACAAACCCATCGCCGGGATATTAGGAGGAACAAGTGCTGAGGCTCTTTGACTGCCCTGGGTCACATGCCTGAAGGAGAAGTACAAATCCTGGGATGTTCATTGTCGGCGCATGGAGCAGTTTACCATCAATAGCTTTCGATGTGAAACAATCCAGTTCAGACTTCACCCTACAACAGTAACGTCCGGCTGAACATCACTGTGACCTGTTCTCATCATCCAGGTTACTAACTTCAGTCCTGTCACAAACCATGACTGTCACCAACGCTAGCCTACGTTTTCCCGGTCACCAACAGTTACATATTTACATGTGTTCACCCCCGTGGATAAATCTATACCATAAATGGATAAATCTATACTGTAGATATCTATGTGGACACAGTGGGACTCCTGAATTGTCTAGCGACACTAATTACTGCATTTGTGTGTCTGTTGTGAGCTGTCAGCATGAGTGGAACACTGTCACAATGTTTTGTGGATCACTGGGCTGTCTGAGGCAGACAAAGAGTGACAGTGTATGTGGGGACGTGAGGGACGGAGCGGGAGGGGGAAGCGTGCGTTGTGGGGGTGTTCTTTAGCTCACGTGTGTGTGTCCCTCACTTCAACTTGCATGAAATGTGCAGCTGAACAGTGAAATCGGTGGGATACCGCCGTGCAGGGTCTGCGCCGGTCTATTGCCACATGGATGGATTTAATATGTTGTCATGACAAAGAGGATTACGAGTGTGAAACCCTCAAACATACAAGTTCTATCGTATCACCTGGTCTGAAAGCAAGACGGACATTTAAAGGGAATAAAAGATGCTCGCTCCCGTGAATTCCTCTTCAGTCAGTCAATGCGTGAGGACAGTTTGTTACTGAGAAGCTGAAGATGACTTTAGAAGCTGATGAATGCTTGCCAGGCCCGGACATACTCCTTACAGTCCTACTCTGTACGCATGAACTCAGCTCAGATTGTTTCTATCTGAGCTGAAGGCCCATGAACCAGTTTACACCACTGTTATGGAGAATATTCTCCAAACTCTGTCACCATTAATAACAACAACAGCAGCAAAACCATAACAGGGTCTCTGAGAGACGCTGGGGAACATTTCCGACCTGTACGTTACTGATGTGATTAGATAATGAACAATTCATGGTGTCGGTGTTTGGTTCGGTGGCGTCTCTCTCTTTCTCTCTCCAGTGAAAAGCAATTACCTGCTCAGCTGATAGGAAACCACAGAGATTGTCAGCATTGTGAACATTGCTTCTCTCCGTCTCATCCTGTAGCTGTGTCTGATAACTGATGTGTATTATTTGCATGCGTTCACGTACGTTGCGTTAAATGTACATTCTCAAGCTGTGTAACTTCCTCATGAGGACGTCGTCCAATCACCCATACGACAGCAGTCCTGTGGGTCGTACCACAGCAGAGGGGACAGGGACTGTCCAACAGTCCAACGCTGCCCACAACAACTGTTGATGTGGGGGGCTGAGGAGTACGCAAACAAGAAATTTTAGTAGGATTATTACCTCCGCCAAGGAGGTTCTGTTTGTTTGGACCAGTGGTTAGTGAGTCTGTCTGTTAATGCATAGGTTGGGGTTAGAGCCCACCCAGTGTTTTACTATTGAAATAAAAAAAGAACAACTAGAGATCAGAGGTCATGATTAGTGTACCCAGGTGTCTACTGATGTTTCAACTACTGTTTGATGATCAGAGGAGACCAAATGAACGTAGGACCATCGTTTCTAGTTTCCACTGTTCGTCAACCTGCTTATGTTCCACTTGTATCACTACAAAGACTTGATGCACTTGGTGCAGCTCTGTTTATCCTGTAATTCAAGGAGCTGGTACCTGCAGATGTCAGCCGGAGGACACTGTTATTACATTCGAAGCACTCTCAGGATTCACGGGCCAACTTTTCTTCAAATGTCCTCAGCTGCCACCAACATCCATCACAACTTTCAGCAGTTCTTTGGTGGTGATAACCAGCTGCAGTTAATTGTCTCATTCGACTCAAGACTCCTTGAATTTGACCAGTCAGCCTCCTCAGAAGTCTAAACCTTCTGCTCTTTAAAACATGGTACCAGGACACTGACTGAGGAGCGTCTGTGGTTCTGAATGCGTTCCAGTATTAAACAGACATTGAGAACTTGCAGGGATTGTTTGCTGAGAAAATAAAACAAAGGATGGGCTGAGATTAACCAGATGAGAGTGGAAAGGACAGAAGAGGGGGGCGGGGTGCAAAAGGAAGCACAAGTGGTGTTTCCTCTGCAATACGTGAGGAAATGTGTGCAGCATATAAATCTCCATTTTTGTTCTTTGTCATCATGAGAACATCCATGATGACTGTGACTGTGTGTGTGTTTGAGAGAGAGCAGTAATCTATCAAGAACATTTGCAATTCTGTCTGTCAGCTGCACAGAAACCGGTGTTTGAACCAAGACATTTAGATGGGGGGGGGGCGATGAGCAGCAGTATTTAGCACGGCTGATGACTGTAATAATCGGTGCGTTATGATGACAGAGACGAGCCCACAGCTGTCATTACCAACGATGTCTTCATCAGGACTCCCAGTCACACGTCTGTATCTGTGGTGATGTGGAAGGGTCAGCTGATGACATCTGACCAGGACTAGGACCAGCCTCCGATCCTCTGCCCCCTGTGTTTCATCTGGCTGCTCTTGGAGCAGTCGTTTGTACTGGAGTACAGGACAACAATGTACAAACAACTTAAAGAAGAGGGCCGGTGAGTGCTGTCATGTGTGTGAAGGTGACATGTCATTTCCTTGAGGACAGTCACACCTGCAAAATGTATAACGGCGGCGTCTGTAGTGTACACCGTGACAAAGGACACCCAGCAGCGAGCCGACTCTCCTCTGGAACGTCAGGCATACACACTCCAGCATTCCACGTCGATGTATGCTGCATTGTGGTTTATCTCACAATTACACCTTTTTTTCCCTTCCATCACTGGATGTGAGAGACAATCCCATCTGTTTTGTGTCCATGTGTATTTAAAGACACAACCACGCAGGTTTAATGTTGCATCACTGACGCCATTAGGGATCGGATCAAGTCAATGACAACACTTGGGCTCCACAAATAGCAGTCATCACCACAGCTGTGAC
>CAAKHB010007346.1:4109-14160 GCA_901007665.1 Aeoliscus strigatus
CCCCCCCCCCTTACCCTGCAGTTTATCATTATCACAAAAGCGGGTTCTCGGTGTTACTGAAACAGTCGGCTATCTAACTTTCAGGAACTCCCTGGGGGGCCACTTTTGGCCCACGGGCTGTGTATATGACGCCCCTGGATCTAGAGACTACTGACGACTACTGCACCCCTCCCCCCTCTTATAAAAAAAAGATGGGAAGGTCAGGGAGAGGGACAGGTGAGGATTTGAATGTCTTCAATATATATCACAGAATAAAAAGGTCCTGCGGTGAAATGTGCGCCTTCCTCAGGGGACGGCCGTTTGCGCTGGCATTCACATCCAGTTCCACCGACTTTTCTCTGATTTACCTCTTCTGTGTTTTTTCATTTCTCCTGTGCCAAAAGGCCAAATTAACATACTTGAAGCGACAGGGCTGCAACTACTGTTTGGGACTGTCGCCGTGTCGTACTTGGACCGAATCCTTTTCCAAGTATGTTCGACACAATTTGGTTTGTGTGACCCGGCGTGTCACATCTATTATTGTGAAGCCTGGACGGGTGACCGCTACAAAGGATGCTGCGCTCACACTTTCTCTAAATGAACGTGGCCTTGAAATACCGCCGTCACTCAGATCAAACATTGTCAAACGCCACGACCACACAAGAACACATGCAACGCTGCAAGAGGAGCTGCTGGTTTTAACGTTCAGGAGCTAGTCAGATCTCAAATCACTCTCATTTGCAACAACAGAAGAGTGTTAACATCCCTATATAGAGCGTCCCCTATGGAGCAGGATGGATCCAACAATATCGTTCATATTCAAGAAATAGTTCCCTCCTCTGTGATATTACTGTCGTGTCGGCTACAGGGCTGAATCATCTCTTTATCGCGATAAGAGCATGTGAGATGATCTAATCGTCCAATTACACAGTTTATTGTGATGGTATATTATGGTCAGACGCATGGTTGTCGCCATGCTCAATGTCGTCATCACCTGTCGCCTGTCGTTTTCTCATACTGTGCGTCCGTAGTCATGTACATAGGTAAACACGAGGCTGGATCCAGCAGCGTAGCAAATGTAGCTTAGAAACAACGAGGATGCCACGCCCTCGGCGTCCGGTGCCGACACATAGCACCCTTTCGTTTCTGAATGACAGCGAACTGTCCGTTACTTCCAGAAGCTGCATCTCTCTGTGTGAGTGGTGCAGATTCAGCTCTCGACAGTGTCTTTTGACCATGACCGTGATCTTGTTCCAACCTTTAACCATGGGTTTTTAGCGCCCCAACCTAACCTGCCCTGCACCATAGTGTGGATACATCCATTTATAAATCCTTACCTGGGAAGTCATGCAAGGTGGTATGAGGTGGTGGTGATGTGGTCATAAATTGCACACGACATTTCTATGTTCTCTCCAAAACAGAGTAAAACGGTTCCATTCCTTCATCTCATTCCGGTTACAGGTCGTCTGTCACATGGTCATCAAAATATCTTACGGTTAATTTTGGGGAGTTTGCATATTTCGGCAACAAACGTATCCTTCAGTGTTTGTACAGGATTAATCAAACTTTACACTGCTCTGGGTCGAAACAAACAGAGACTGATCCACTCACCCTTTTGTGTATTTCCATCAACAGCATCTCTCAACCGAACAAATATTTACTGTCTGGCCAGAGAAGCTAAATTCTATTTGTGAACTGGCTTTTGCGAGGCCATCCATCTTCTGGATAGAATTATTAGGGTTTTAGTTGCATATGCACTCACCCGAAGCCGTCTGCTCCTTCTCAGCTGCTCTCAACTCTCTATACATACAGTCACTAATCGCCACTTCTGTAGTTTGACTGGTCTGGTGTTCTGTGTCATGCTGCAGACAGAGGTGACGCTCCGTGGATGATTCAGCTTGTTGACGTCATGGATATGTAGGAACATGACGATGCAGCTTTCATAAACAGAACGGAGAGCCTCTAGATACATGCAGGACAATACACATTTTTATTCAGTGTCAGATTACTTTTACCCTGTAATACTTTATAATGACATTTAGATGAAGAACCTTTGTACTGCTTTGATGAATCCACTTTAATATATTAAAACAGCAGAGGACCAAGAATGGACCCTAGAGGGACTCCACACCTGTTCCAACAAAAATTATCTTAATATATTACCACTGTTACTACTGCGCTCAGTGATGGGGCCTAAAGCCCAACTGGAAAGTGTTAAGGTAGTGTCCTGTCAGAAATATGCGTGAGTTGTGTAAAATCTGCTTTCTCATAGATTTTTTTTGGAAGAACGTGAAGGTTTGATATGGGCCCGTAATTATTCACCACTGGTGCCAACCCTCCTAAAGCCCCTTGTAAATCACAGAAATGCCATTATACTCGGCAAAACAGCACGTTTGCACGATTTTGCCTTTGGAAGACCATTGCAAAGAGGAAATCGCCCCAATGCGCACATAGCGTGATTCTTCATCAGCCCCTCCTCTCCTGCTGGCGTCCAGAATGAATTACCCAGGATGCAATATTGATTTGAGGCTGGAATCTTATAATGAAATGGCCATTGATGTTTCAGTGTTAAAAGAACAGCACCTATATCCGCCTTTCCTCTACGTATTTCTGTGTTGATTTAATGTTAGTGGCAACAATATTCCCCAGGTGATTCGTGTGTACACCAGCCAGGTCGGCCATCTCAAAGTTTAACTTAGCATCTTGCCGTTTTCATCCCTTTCGGTACAGTTGAAACAAAGGCATAATAGATCGTGACAGAGACATGTTATGGATATTCCCAGTCTCCTGTTTCCTCTCTTGCATCATGAGACGATGTCCGGTGCGTTCCTGTATCAGCGCAGCACCACTGCTCCCGGAGGACAGTTGAGAGATTGACTGCTCTATTGCATGAATGCTCTTCACTCATTCAGGCATCCTTTTCACACTCGCCCTCTCACATTGTTGAAGCTAAATGGAGTCTTGGCAAGCAGCAAATGGCACAATTTTGATGAAAAAAACAAACCCTTTGTGTGTTTGGTGCCGCTCCATAGAGCCACATACACATACCGTGTAAATCATTTACTGTGTATCCGAGAACTAAGTACCATCAAGCTCCACGACTTATTTGTCTTAAATGACACAATTGCACGATGTTATTGTCTCAGATCTATCCCGCTCCAGCCTTTTGTTACATTTTCTCACTGTGCTGTAAGTCTAGAAAAGTCGAGGCAACACAATTGTCTCCCGAGCCAGAAAGTCCCCTCCGTAATAAAGAAAGTTCCAGCAAAGAACTTGTGTTCCTTTCAATGAGTAAGGCGCTGGGGTCGTAATCTTTTCTTCACATAGGTCTGGATTTTGCATGAAAGAAACTTTCTTCACAGGGTAGAAGCTGTAAAACCTTGACCTTTGATTTTTTTTTTTTTAATGTGAATTTGCAGGTTATAAAAAAAGGCAGAGCATGTTGCTCCAACAACTGGCCAATTTAAAACCACCTGGAGAATATTCAGCTTTTCATGAGCCCCTCAGGCTTTGATTTTTCAAGGCCAACTGGACGGCATTAACGTAGTGACAAATTCTTGCAGAGGAATTACTAACGGGTATCCACAGATACTCATTCTTGACAGTGTTCTCCCCCGTGAGCTGTGCAGAAGTGACTCGGGTGACTTTTTCCACACTGTGGTGAGTGGAACTCCCCTGACAGCTTTTAGCTCTAAGGGAGCTTGAAGGATGATTTTCTTTTTTACAGACTGTGTGTGTGCAGCTTCATTCCTGCTTTTTTTTTTTTTTTTTTTTTCTTCCTGTGCCCACATATGAATTCCTTTCTTGGTACTTGTGCTCTGTCAGTAATTCCCTCTGTGGTTTGTGTGTGTGTGTGTGTGTGTGTGTAGGTGACCTGGTGTCCCGGGCCATGCACCACCTTCAGCCCCTGTACATGAAGACCCACAGCAACGGGACACCCATCCACCAGAAGAGTGGGGTGATTCACTGGGCGCCGGAGGCCATCTACACACTGTGTTACTTCATGCACTGCCCGCAGATGGAGTGGGAGAATCCCAACGTGGAGCCATCTAAGGTCACCTTACAAACAGAGAGGTGAGAATTGAAGGAGGCAAAGACGAGCGCAGCACAAACGAGGGAAAACAAAACGTGAGAAAGGAGGGTTTCCTTAAATCTCCTGACAGAGCGAACAGGCAAATTATCTGTTGACACGTCCCGGTCTCAGAACAGCAATTCATAAAGTATCGTTCCTGTCGTCTGATGTTTTTAATTCCCCCGCTGCCGTGGGCCAGAAAGTATTAAACATACCAATGAACATGTCATTGAACACCTGCAATCTCACAAACAGCACGCTGTCCTACGGCTGTACCTGCCAGTTGTAACAGCTGTCAGCGTTGTGTGTAAGAGGGACCGACACTCCTCTCGGTTCTTGAATCGGACTTTGATTGACTGTATGATTGTACGGAGACGCGCTGGTCAGTCACGTTCAAGCACAGCACTCTGTCGCACAGCTTCATAGGGAGAGTTAGCAAATGTTAGCTTAGCGCCGTGCTAACGTGATGCTCGGGCCACGAACAGAAAACATTTAACAAAGTCAAACGTTTTCCTAGTGCAGTTCATGGAAGTGTAATGCTATCGCCAACTTCCTGAACACGATACGACGTTAGCAGTGTTACTACAAGACATTATTTACACCTTTGCAGTATAACGCTGTGCTTTGTGTTTGCCACCTACCATGGGCTCAACCCTCGCATTCTGCCGCTGTGTTGCCGTCACGGCCCAGATTTATGTTCTGAGGAGAGCCACGGGAGCCGGTGAGCGTCTGAGATACAGGACTAAGTAAATATGACTGGCTGTACTGTGACAAGTGGAATCCACCGCTTAACTCTGTTACACCAGTGCGCCAGCGTATGAAAACAGTCCACCAAGATGACCGTTCATCCTATTTGTATCCAACAGAAGACATCATACTCGTGATGTCCATCAGTACCATTTAAAAACAAACAAGCAAGGAAATGCTAACTTCCTTAGCATTGGCCTGGGTTCAAAGGTCACAGAATGAGATGCAGATGCAGATGTAGGTCGGTTTATGTACACCTGTGTCATGTATAAACTGACAGGGAGGTAGCTGGTTCGGTCCCCACTATAACTCACAATAACTGTAACTCAACTTTCCCACAAGCAGACAAGTCTGAATCTCAGATATGAAGAAGAAAGTTTCCAAAAAAAAAAAAGTTTCAAAAGAAAGGTTGTCATCGGGAGAGGAATTGTCATCATTCAGCAGTAAAAAATGACGTGTTGTTCTACAGCGGGTCTAATAAAACTGCACTGGAGAGTGAAAGTGAGAGGAGAGGCTGGTATTGATTAATCCGTCCGACCTCTCTGCTCCTCGTTTCTTACACTGCTGGACACTAATAATGTTGTACATTTAATGTTCAATAAGGCAGTAATAAAGGGACTTTATAAGACCACAGTGAGACGCTGTGGAGACTTTAACTTAAACCATAATTTACACCCCTGCACACGTCCTCCTCCACCTTGGCATAGAACGGCAGAGACTTACTGGAAACGCTCGCCGTGCTGGGCTGTCCACCTCTGCACGCTGTCCTTCATCACGTGCCCTGAAAATGGCACATCACATGTTCTCCTGTGGAAGGAAAGACTAGTTTTATACGCGCATTGTTAAATAACTGGCGAGTCGTGTGAGTCCTTTGGAGCGGGAGTGTGTGTGTGTGTGTGTGTGTGTGTGTGTGTTGTGCTGCAGCGGGCCTGCGGGAACATGCCCAGTGTGTATTGATTGATTCCTCTCTGACTGACACAGCAGTACTTTCCCAGCCAGCAGTGACTTATGTGAGAACAGCATTAGGAGTGAATAGTGTTTCCATGTTGTTCATTCCCTTGATCCTCAGACTGTCGTTGTCTGCCTGGATATGGCAAAGTCGCATATGTGCATCAGCGTCTTTTTTGTCATAGTTAATGAGTGTTTTCAGGTCATTTTATTCCACTGTGTTGATGTTTTATGCCTCTAGCTGTCCAGTGTTTCCTCCAGTTGGGAGGGAACCCCTGTCAGCCTTCAGCAGAGGTGAGAAACATGGCTGACATGGTGAGGCTAAGCAGTTCTCCTCTGGCAGAGTAGATTATCAGACGGTTTCCCAGATGTCCCACTCATATCCGCTGTAGCTCCAATAATATTAGTCAACCAAACACTACAGGTTGGATTTAACACAAGCGTTCTCACGATGGACTCCCCCTTTGTTGCCCTTCTGTACGTGTACATGAAAAACAGGAAGACCTAGGACTGCTGGTGAACTAGTGTTTCCATGTGAAAGCTGCTGCACTGCCATTATACGTTCCTTGCCTCTTGATTAGGCACGATGTGCTGATTTAATGAACCAGGAGCGTCACACGGTTGTAGATCCTCTGCAGAGCACAAACTCTAGCAGGCAAAAAGGTCCGGTGGAGTCACTGGGAACTTCCTTGGACACCACATTTCCTAATCCCACTGATGGACAAGAAGTCAAGTGTGGTGTCCTTGACAGAGGGCAATATCCTTCATCGACTCAGAGCAGCATTGATGAGCTATTAATTAGAAGTGATTGACAGATATGGGCCGAGCTCACTACAAGCGCAGACTTGTATATCCCACTTGGATATCCCTCATGGATGCACTGAACGTTAAATCCCAGCGGAACGTAATCAAGTGTCTTTTTACAGACAGCAAACAAAACCTTAACTAGTTAGATGCATAATGATGTGACACAAAACAAAGAATAGGAACGTACATCGACCGACGTAGTTGATGTGGAATACCTACATGCATACGATGATACTGTGTCTTTATAATTTATGAGCCATTATGTCTCATAAAGCGAAATGGATGCAAACATTCCGCGCATATTTTTCTTCATGCTTTAATGTTCCTAATATCACTTTGCTTTGCCTCCATAATGAAATGCGTAGTTATGTTTTGCATAATGTGTCTGTGACAACTCATGCTTTGAAGGACATATGCGTGCGTTTTGACAGGATGCATACGTATATTTATGCATATGTCTGCAGGAAACACAGACGTGTGTGTGTGTGTGTGTGTGTGTGTGTGTGTGTCGAAGAGGAGGTAAGGATAAATATATAAATACATATGGCGTCGTACGTGTGTGGATCCGACAGCATATGCACGGTCTGCGGGCTC
Organism: Aeoliscus strigatus; assembly: GCA_901007665.1. Classification (NCBI taxonomy): domain Eukaryota; kingdom Metazoa; phylum Chordata; class Actinopteri; order Syngnathiformes; family Centriscidae; genus Aeoliscus; species Aeoliscus strigatus. The sequence goes on from CAAKHB010007346.1 coordinate 11,257, forward strand.
TGCGGGCCAGATCATTTCTCTCAATAAGTCCGTGGTCGGGTTTCCTCTGCACACGGACGGCTACACATCACGTCTGCCACGCTGTCAGCGTGAGCTGGTGTCAGGATCAGTGATACCGTGGTCGTTTCCTGCATCCGACACAAGTAGAGCTGGAAAATGCTGAGTACGCCCTTCAAGTTCTTAAAATAATGTATGTTAGCATGTAATAACCACCCACTCTATCACATCAGAGCTTAAAAAAGCCATTAGACTTCCAGATGAGAAATTACAATATGTTGGAGCAGCAAGCTGCAGTGATACATGTGATAATTATGAGTGTAATTACGTTACAGTCTTTCTAATGCATATATGTAATGGATTATTCACATACTGCAAACATAATGCAATGCATTGTGTGTGTTTTTTAATTTATATGATTGGTTGTTACCAGCTGAGCCGATCCATGAAAACGGTTTGGGTTTAGAACAGAATGGATTTGACATGCGGAGATAAAATGTAGCTGACGCTGACTTTATAAAATTGAGCTTACCCTCCTAAGACATATGCTCTGCAGTTGTTGTTGGGTTTTTTTTTTTTTTTGTGCACTCAGTTCTGTCATATCAAAGTGTTTCTCTGTGACGGACCAGATTTTGAGTCTTTGGTATTCCAGGCAGAGTTCATCCCTTTTCAAACAGCCGTCACACCGGGGGAAGATCTCAATAATGATGTATGCAAATTCTGTCCTTGGTAGATTTACGAGTGTACCCTGAGCCTGGATACACCAAAAACTAGGACTGATGCTTGGTGTGTGTGTGTGTGTGTGTGTGTGTGTGTGTGTATGTATACATGTTGAAAACGTGTGCCTCTATCTCCCCCTACAGGCCATTCATGGTGCTGCCACCGTTGATGGAGTGGGTGCGTGTGGCTGTTGTTCACACTGAGCACAGACGGAGCTTCTCTGTGGACAGCGATGATGTTCGGCAGGCGGCCAGACTGCTGCTGCCCGGAGTGGACTGTGAGCCTCGCCAACTGCGGTACGGCTGCAGGCCCGCAGGCGCGCTCCATCTGCACGCAAACACACACTGCAGGCACGCGTGTGAATTCAGGGAACAGAGGAAATAGTCAACCCTCTGCGTGCCTCTGGGTCTGTTACCCGACAATCTCTGTTGGAAATGTGGAAAAAAGGCAGGGACTTTCCTACATGTGCTATGGGGATGTAGTAATAGCGAAGGCTCTGATGGATAGAGATTCCCCGTCCCAGCAAGACTACGCTTATTGGGTGACACAAACACAAACAATGTGAGTGTCCAAACATGACTTTACAGTTATAAAGGTCGGGATGGTCACAGCAGCCCGAAAAATACCCTCAGGTTATGGAAAAGTACATGTGTACCAGACTTTAAAAAAATGGATTGCATTTTTATGTAGGTACCAGACATCAAGGCTCCACTGTGACTCCGTCCGACGGAACTGTCTTAATGTGGGACATGAAAAGAAATAATGTATGCCTCGTTCGGCAGAACGGACGACTGCTTCTGCGCCTCAAGGAAGCTGGACGCGGCCTCCACTGAGGCAAAGTTCCTGCAGAACCTGGGTTTCCGTATGCTGAGCTGCGGACGCACCGACCTGGTGAAGCAGGCCGTCAATCTGCTCGGGCCGGATGGCATCAACAGCACGAGTGAGCAGGTTAGAGCTTTGGAAAGTTCACACTCAGACGCGGTACACACCGACGCAGCTGCAGCTTATGCTACAGAAGATGTTTGCTCACTGTGGCTCCTCTGGGCTTTGCGAGCAGAAATACAGTTAGCTGTATTCTGATGCGTTTCCACCTGCAGCTCGTCTGTCAGAGGGCTCTGGATTATATCACAGCTACCACCTCCAGTACAGCAAAAACACTGGAGGAATACTTGGAGTTTAATGATTTTCATGGAAAAAAGAAGTCAACACTTGGTTTGCGGCTGATCTGACCAGAAACTTGAAAACGCGCCGTCTACCGCTGACAGCGATTCATGTTGTGCCCTTTAAAACGTGGATAAATAGCAGAATCTCTGTCCTGTGAAACTGGAGGTTCCTGCAGAGGAACTGTCAGTGGCACACATCTAGAGCAGAGGTTTTTTATTGTCTTGACAAAAAACAGATGTGTACACACACACACACACATATATAATATTATGTATAATATTTAATATAATATATAACATATAATAATTTTTTCTGTGTTTTTTTGTGTTTTTTGTTTCAACACATCAAGCGAAGTTGCTTCTTGGAGCCTCATGAAATGAAATCCTGTCACGTCTGACATGACGTTCTCACTGCAGGGGATGACGCCGCTGATGTACGCCTGTGTCCGCGGCGACGAGGCCATGGTTCAGATGCTGCTGGATGCCGGCGCTGATATCAACAATGAGGTCAGTTACACAGATGTCAGCGCTGTCGGTCAAATGGACGGGAACGGCGTCCAACATCTGTCATCACGGTGTGTTTGTGTCATTCTCATTTCAGTGAGTATTCATGACCGGTGTCGCAGTCATAACCTAACAGTGTGTGCACGTGTTTTGTGTTTGTGTGGTGCGTCCGTCATCTCCCTGTGCCGTGACGCTAAATGTGAACGGGCGGAGGCTGGTGAGCCTGTGACATTCCTTCCACCTCAGCAGTTCTGTAGCGGTGCACATAGGAATTCAAATGAGCTGCTTTATAATTAACGGTTAGTCTTTCATTTGAGTATTTAGAGCGTAAAACTTTTTATTGCTGAGTCATTATCCGCTGTCAAAAGGAAAAAGCGATCCCACTTACTCGCCTTCAGGCCCTCGGCAGACGCCACGAGGGGCCGTCCTCTGACAAGCCACGTGATCCCGCTCATTGTTAGTCACATTGGCATGACCCATCAGCCAGTGCGTCAGAGTTGATCTGCAGTCCACTGCGTTC
>CAAKHB010007346.1:23897-37786 GCA_901007665.1 Aeoliscus strigatus
GGCGTCAGACAGGAGAGTGTCTGATGTGTGGAAATGTCTCCGCTGCCTCTTCTCCAAAACACTGCTGGGCATCTTAATTTACTGGGCTGTGAACTGCAGACGCTGTGACGCCACGGGGGCACACATTCAGCTGCAAACACTATGTGTACATGATTGGGAAAGGGGGGGGGGTGTGCTTTTCACTATGTAGTTGCTTTATTTTTTTTCTTTCTTTCTAAGTTTGAGCGTTGCCATGTGCTCAAATCTGAATGTCTTTTGTTGGGTGTTTGTGAGTGGGTCGATGTGCATGTGTGGGAGCAAGCGGTGGGGGGGTGTGAACGGGGTGTTTGCCCAGCTAACTCTGCCCCCAGTTCGAGCCCCTTCATCCTCCCCTTGTTGTCATGCACAGGCGGACTCTCTTTGGCACAAAGTAGGCCGGCAGCACAAGAGCCATGTGTTTGAGCTCCACGCTTTGAAGGGCTCAAGAAAGAAAACTTTTCAGAACTGTTTCGGCTGAAACGTCGTGTAAGAACTGCAGAGAGAGAGAGAAAGTGGAGGAGAGGGAGTTGAAAGTGGGAGCGATGGGGTGTGGAGGAAGCTGCGGACAAAGACAAGCTGCCTTCCATTTGTGATTTGCTTCTAGTTGAAGTTTTTCTTCTCTTTTTGTTGGACAACATTTGAGTTCGGAACAGAAGGTAAGTGCGGATGGAGCGATATGTTGGAGAGGAGCAAGGTGCCGTCCTTTTAGGTAGGAAATGATGTAAAAAGAGAGAGTTCTTCCTGTGACCTTTTAGACCTGAGATCTGAGTCCTGCCATGTCTTTCTCCAGACTGAACTCACTCACTCCGATCCTGGACTCTCTGTTTCAACAGCTGTCTCAACAATGCAGCGCGGCGAGGAGCTGTCAGAGGAGTTCACCTACACCCACGTGTCCACCCTGGAGCGCGGTGGTGGGACGCTGGGACGGCGAGGAGACAGGGGAGTAGACAGAAGGCCCGAGAGGGGGGAGCGGGATAGGCCCGAGCGGGACAGCTACACGGTGGACGTTAGGGCCAGTGACCTGCAGCTGGCCCAGCCGGAGCCGCTAAAGCACCCCTGCTTCAGCTACAGGGCCTGGCTCTACAGTGTCCTCATAGGGGTGAGACGAACCATGGAGACACACGAGAGGATTGACCACATTAGTCCATCACACACAAACGTGAAGGCTCGGGGGTTGATCTCATTGTCCCTGAGAAGCATCCCGATCTGGAACATTTGAGTCTGATGGGGACAGAAAACAAATCTTGTTCTGTGCTTCCATATGTTGGTGAGGTGAGGTGCACTGGTCCGTCCAGGTCGTGATCGATTGCGCCGGTCGATTTTTTATTTTTTTCCCCTCACGTTTGGAATCAATACGGACTGACGATAAATCCCAGAGACGCCAAAGCCGTGTTGATAGATGAGACGTCTTCATGTCACGTTTGTTTGAGGGGTTTTGTGATGTAAGATGAGAAAGAGCATTTGTGATTTATTGGCCAACCATGTTGAAATTAGGAAGCTATGAATGAATTGGAATTTTTATATGTGCATACATGCCTCTGTGTGTGTGTGTGTGTGTGTGTGTCCACAGGGCAGTCTGCTCATCACATCCGGCTTCTCTCTGTATCTTGGAAATCTGTTTCCTGTTGCTATGGACTACCTGCGCTGTGCTGCCGGCGCTGTAAGTGACGCAGAAGCAACCACGGTCACATTTTCATGTGTTTTTTTTTTACTTCTCTTGAACAGGCACCAGTTTTTATGAAATGAAAAGTATATCACACGTTCATCACGAGAAGCAGGTGGCAAAAAGTCGGTGTGTCCGCGCCGAAACAAGGATTGGCTGGCGTCCTTAGCAGCCTTAGCATGAGCAGTGACGGTAGCCAACAGCAGCTAGCAGGTGGAAAGAGTCACCAGGAAAGAAACCGTATGAGCGGATTCATGAAGAAGCAGCACACCAGATGTTAGCATTTTAGCTTTGACAGTCGCTAACTGTCCGTATTGTTTTTAAAAGAAGAACTTTGCTAAATGTACTTTATATGTTCTCCTTGCTGCTTTAAAATGGCTGAGATGTAAAGTGCAACACAAATAAATGATTATTGTCATTATTAATTAAGAGTTTGAGCTTCATATTTTAATGATTATATAGTCATCCGGTACGGCTGCGACTCTTTCATGCCGCAGTGACTCTCTATCGCCTCTCGAGTAACCACACAGGGAATTACAGGGAAAGATGTGGCAGTTTGTTCAGCCCCCTTACAAGCGGCCGCTGTAGGGAGTTTGCGTCGTTTGAATGTGGCGTTACCTTTGCTATTGCTATTGACGACTGATCTGCCGTCTCACGTATTTGTCACGGTTCTTCACAGGGACTGCCTGCGGCCATAGCTAGCTTTGCTATCGCCAAGAACAGACACGTCGCAGTGAGTAAACCCTCAACGCAGATTCGATGTATTTTTAGTCGCGGCTCCTTTGGGGAGCTTCCGACTTAACTCCTTTGTCCTTTGTTCTGTTTGTCAAGGTGTCCGATTTCCAGGTCGTCTATGTGTCCACATTTGCGGTGACGACCACGTGTCTGGTTTGGTTCGGTTGTAAGCTGGTCCTGAACCCATCTGCGGTCAATGTAAATCAGCTACGGCTCATCCTGTATCCGTATTTCCTTTATTTCACAAAAACAACCTCCTCCTCCTCCTCCTCCTCCTCCTCGTGTCCCCGTCGTCTCTCAGATCAACTTTAACCTCATCCTGATGATTGTGCTGGAGGTGTTGATGGCCAGTACAGTGATCCTGTCAGCTCGCTCTGCAGAGGACTGCTGCTGTCACAGGAAGGTGTGTGTGTGTGTGTGTGTGTGTGTGAGAGAGAGAGATTGATTGATTCCTCTCTCCCCTTCATCTGATCTCTGTCTCCTCTACCTCACACTCTCCCATCCTAACCCCCCCCTTCAATCGATCTGCCGTTCCTCCTAGCCGGCGACACATGACAGATCCCTGGTCATGACCCCTGCCGTGTTCCCCACTCGACTCCTCAAAGCGTATTCCGTGAGCACTTTTCACTTTCACTGCAACTCCTTGTGCGCGGTCGGCCCCCTGACAAATATCTGTGTTAGGTGATCGAAGTGATCGTGGGAATCTCCGCTGTGTTTGGAGGCATTATTGCCCTCAATATGGACGCTTTGCTCCCAGGCCCCTACTTGTCCGTCACATTTTTCTGGATCCTTGTGGCTGTAAGACCTCCTTTATATTTCGTTGGCTCCTATCTGATGGCAGCTGTGAATGGTTTAACGATCGCATACTGCATCTTTAATCCTTTGCAGTGTTTTCCGAGTGCTATCGCCAGTCACGTCGTGTCGGAATACCCCAACAAATGTCTGGTGAGTACAAGATAATACGGTAAATGTTAGAGCAGCAGTATGTTAACGTTTCAGTTTTTCTTTATCCTCTCCTGGTGTCTCCCAGGTGGAGGTGCTGATTGCCATCAGCAGTGTGACGTCTCCACTGCTCTTCTCAGCCTCTGGCTTCCTCTCCAGCAGCGTGATCAGCTTTATTGAAATCTTCCTGCACGATGTCCCTACAGCCAAGGTGGGTGGAACGCACTGCGTAACACTGAGCCTGATTCAGGGAAACCGCATTGCCTTGATTTCACCATTGTGAGGTGTCGACGCTGGCTCCCATGGAATGGAATTCAAGGTTCTGCTACAAACTGGTTGAAGCCCAGAAGACACCAATGACATGATAACTGAATGGGAGTGCAGACTCTAAACTACCAACAAACTACCAGCAGAAGTGAAATCAGCATGAATGGTTTTTAAATCCAGGTGAAACCATTTCTCTTCTCAAGTGCTTATTTTATGCTGCACTCTCACTTTTTAGCATAACTTATTGATTATAACCCTCGTTTGTTTTTCTTCAGTTGGTTTTCACCTTTTTCATGAAAAGCACTCTGTGTATGGATAGAAATAAAGCTGCCTCGCCTTATACTGTGTGTATAAATATACAGTATATATATATATATATATGTCTGTGTGTTCCAGCAATCCTACGACATCCTGCTGCTCATTCTGATGGTGCTACTGCTGGTGCAGGCAGTTCTCACTTCAGCCACTGTGGTGCACTGTGCCTCCTACAAGAGTCAGCTCCGCATGGGGGCCACGGAGGGCGCGGACACGCTGCAAAGCCCAGCGCAGTACTGTGAGGTACACACCACTGCAGGAGCTGTAGACACAAATAAACCATATGTCTCTTTGACTCACTGTCTGGAACAACTTGTCGTTGACATCGTACCTTCGACTGACTCTCCAACACACGTAAACTGCAGCTCACCACCTCATTACAATAACCAAAAACTACATTTCGCTCCTCCATAATGCATCATTTCCACTCATGTGGTTTTCAGATGTCTTACCCTTCTGGTCTTTTCTCCTCAGCAGTCCCCCAATGGAACCCTGCAGGATTTCAGCAAAGACAGAGCCTGGAAGGCGGTTATGGTCCAAATGGCCCAGTGAGCACTTAAAAGAAACAAGGTTGACGACGAGCAGAAGGGGGTAGACTTTAAAAAAAAACAAAAAAAAAAACAATAATGAAATCACATGAGCTCTCAGTACAACCAGAAAAGTGGTAATTGCTAAAAAATACTTCAGTCACGTTATTTGTTTCCTGATAAAGGAGGATGTTTTGTATTTGACTGGAACATTGTGTTGCATGTGTTGCACAGCAGAGCAGGGTTTTCATTGGAAATGTACAATAAGATGTATGAAATGAAGTAGAATTATTCCTAGAGTACATTCTGGTCCATGCAACAAAACAAACAAACAAACAAATACAGATTTTTTTTTTGAGGTTCCACCTCAAGTAAGTAGGATTTCTCCTGGATGCTACGACCCTATGTTGTGATCACAGTGGTTTCTGGTTCCTTCAGGTCCACACAAAGAATTAGTGACTCATCTTTATATGAATAAATGCTATAGTCTTTATAAAATATATACATACATATGATTTTTATTTTTTTTTTCATCCTGGTCCTTTCCGCTGTGAAAATCCACCAGATATCAGTTGGATGTTCTATTGTAGGATTCATGATATTTACAGGATCACACGCAAGTATTATGTCTTATCTGTAAAAACAAAATTAAATGTGTTTTCTATCATAGGCTGAGGCATTTGTTTGCATTATTCAAACAGTCATGACAGGTAGCAGAGAGCTGGCAACTGATGTCATCTCCCAAATATGGCTGAGAGAGAGAGACTATATTTGGAGGCAGACGTAGCATCTCTAACCGGCAGAAACCGGCTTGAGGAAAACTGACTTGTGGAGTCTGCATCCTCCAACTTCCCCAGCAGCAAAAAAAAAAAAAAAAAAAAAAAAACCTGTGTGATTTAGAATCATCCATCCTTTTCTACTAATAAACAGGAGACGATAATCGAGTTCCCTTTGGGAATGTTGTCAGCCCCAGAGATGACATGGATGTCAGCAGCGTAGAACACTGTACTTACTGGTGCTGCCACTGGAAAGAGCCTGGATGCTGACCCCGCCCAGTCACCCTGATTGACAGCCGTGCTTTCCAATCACTGCTCACATGTGTCCGTGGCAGCTCCCACGTTTCCAGATGACAGGCAGGATGAAGAAACGTATCGATAGGACAGTAAACGCTGGTCGTTGGCCAGTAGTTTGGTTGTGGACCGGAACTCTGAACAGTTCCTCGAGCTGATTATCATACAGGAGATGTCATCACACGTGAATCAGATGTGCAGGCTCCAGGGAAGCAGCAGAAAAGGGTGCAGGATGGTGGGATGTGGGTTTCCACCACACTGGATGTGTTGGTGGTGTTAACTGAGGGCACGCAGCCGAGCTGATGTGATGAACTGCAGAGTCTTGTGTGTTATCTCATCCCTTGTTTCTGAGAAAGAGGGAGGGGAGGAAGGGAGGGGAGCTGGTGGGGGAAAGGCGGAACAAACCGGTGTGCTCAGATACATGCTGGAGCTGCTCGCCCGCACTGCAGATTAACTCTTACTGTGCCAGGAGGATGCAGCCAGACAAGGTGGGTAGAATTTGATATTTTTGTCCCTGTATGCACATGGCTCTGTGTGTGTGTGTGTGTGTGTGTGTGTGTGTATGTGTGTTTTTAAGCACCGGAGAGAGACTGTTTTCTCTGGAGATGATCTCCAGGTAGACAGCTGATGCAGGTATGAAGCATCTTACAGACTCTGAGAGGAGGATCTCCTCATCTCTCATGCACACACACTCATACACACACACACACACACACACATTCTGTTGAACTTGATGGTCTCCAGCTTGTCTCCTGGCTGTCCGGGAGCTATCCACTGCTGAGGTGCTGAACCAGATCATCGTCTGAGGGTAGACGCACAATTCACTGCAATGCAAAGTGTGTCCCCGGTGGATGTGCGAGCCTCCTCGTTGCCATTCTCACAGAGTCCTGATGAGAGAGACAGAAAATGGGGAGCATCCCAGCTCAACAGGAGGACCGAATGATCACTGGATCAGAATCAGAGTTCCACTGCTGGGACGTCTTAATGTGGCCACTTTGTTTTGAACCCCGCTCACGCGATATTCTCTCTACGTCCCCAGTAGTTGCTCTTATCAGTTCTGAGCATCAGCCACGAGGACAGAAAGTTCTCAGATCATTCCCAATGAATGAATCCAACGTCTGAGGCTATTGTCACGGAGCCTTATCTCTTTTTATCCGACTGTGTAGTGGGGAAAGCCAAGAGGGATGATGAAGCAGCCAAGGAACGTGGGATTCCCTGTGTGAACGCTGGTAGCATCTCCTACCAGAGGGGCATCATCTGTTAAATATGAGCACTGCCAGTCAGGGATGTCAGTATAGCCTCGAACACGGGGCAGATAATACACATTGTATTAGTTGTGTAAGTTTATTTCCCCACTCAAGTGCTGCATGATCCCAGCAGGAGCACGTGCTCTTACTCAAATAATATTTCCTGTGATCTGATCACTGTGCAGGTGAGGGAGCTGACCAGAGTCTCCCTTGCTTACAAAAGTGCCGTTCTGAGCGTTCACGCTGAGGGAGCAAATGCAGAGAGAGAGAGAGAGAGAGAGAGAGAGAGAGATGTGGAGGGCTGATGTATTCACGTTCCCCACAAAGGACATTCCCATAACCTTCAAGTGAGCAGCAGCTGCATGACAACAGTACAGTCTGTACATGCATTCAGCAGTTGAAACATGCGACAAGATGCCCAGACCTGATCTGAGATAGACACAGACTTCTCGACAGACATCCAGCCTGTGTGAGAGGCAATAAACTACAGGTTGCCTCATACATGGTGATCTGGAGTTGCTCTGTTATGAAATATTAAATGAATATTTCTCGGAACTCTGCAGTAAAAGCTCCAGGTGGACTGTGTGTAGTTAGATAGATACCAGGTATCAGTCAGCTTTGCGGAAACACTATGATTTACATAGTGAATATTTGTCTCGATTGTGTTGATCTGAACGTGAACACCTTTCACCTCCATGTGTGTTTTTCAGGAGAGCACCGGCCGGAGTGTCTGTTGACTCCAACGACCACCTCTCACCTCAATCTCAGGTCATTTTTTTTGGATTGTGTGTCTTTTGAACCCAGAGGCTGTGAAGACAGAACACAAGGCAGAGATGCTCAAAGAGGAGGCAGAGCAGGGCCAGTCTCACGCTGACCGGCTGTAGGGGAATCCAGCTTTGGGATACAACCACGTACACTATGACCCGCTTCTTTCCTGGTGACAGGGGTTGAAGTTGGTCGCGTGGCTGCGGTGAGAACCATTCCAGCGGAGCACCAGGCTGTCACCTCCAGCCCAGGCGGGGTTGTAGTGTGTGTCCTTTGTGTCCCAGATGCAGAACATCCTCGATCAGAACTTAGACATGGCTACAGCTTTACTCGCCGGCGAGAAATTGAAGGAGCTCATCCTGCCGGGCTCTTCTCAGGATGAAAAAGGCGGAGCTCTGGCCGGGCTGATGGTGCAGCTCAAACTGGAGCTGCCCTTTGACCGCGTCGTCACCATCGGGACGGTGATCATCCCCATCCTGCTGGTCACCCTCGTCTTCACCAGGAACTTTGCAGGTGAGAGCCTCAGCCAGTCGCAGACCTTTGAGACAGCAGCTGTTACCGCTCATCACACTTTGGAATATGGGCAGAACCTGGCAAATGGGGGTGTAAATGTTAGCATCCACCTGGAGTCTCAGCAGGCGCGTACGGTGACGGCCGGTGCGGGAGTTAGCCACAGTTTTATACATCCACGGTCACGTGTCTCCTGTTACACGCTGATGACGCAAAAGTCGCAAGAGGGGAGAACGCAACAGAGCGGGAAGAGTGGGAGTGATGTACTGGAGAGATGTTGGGTAATTGCTGAGTCAGCTGCTCTCTGCACAGCAGCATTTACCAGCTGGTACTGGGGGTTTAACCGGAGCAGCAAAAAGCATGTGGGTGTCCAGACATATTGTTTATTCACTCGGCGGCGTGTTTGTGTTTTAGGGTGTCGTCCAAAAACTTGTCAATGACTCAGCACAGGGAGAGTCGGCTGCGGTGTCGTCACAGTATACACAAGTTTGCTTACTGAAGTAAAACCGTAGCAAAAGGAACATGTTTATTTTAAAACAGGTGTCTGAAATGTTTTGTTCCATCGGAATATCTCACACAAATTGAATTAATAATGTGATGTTTGGAACATTGGAAATATTCTGTGTAATATGTGAAAGTCTATGATGGTGTGACGAGTGCGAAAGCAACATCACAACACAGAAAACACAGTAAACGCACAGGGAATTTCGTTCAATTCAAAAGTCCATGATGTTCGGCTATTTTGTTGTTAGCCTGACCAACGTCTAAATTAATGAACGAATGAACGCATGAATGAATGACACGTTGTCCGCCTGGTTTTGACCCTCCGCCTCTTCTGTCCTCAGAGGAGTCCATATACTGTTACACACCACACAACTTCACAAGAGACCAGGCACTGTATGCAAGAGGCTACTGCTGGACGGAGCTGCGCGATGCTACTCCCGGAGTCGAGTCTCATCTCTGGCCTTCGCTGTTTGAGCACAAGTTCCTACCCTACGCCCTGCTGGCCTTCGCTGGAATTATGTATATTCCCGCTTTGGGCTGGGAGTTCCTCGCCTCTACCCGCCTCACTTCGGAGCTCAATTTCCTGCTTCAAGAAATCGATAACTGTTATCACCGGGCCGCTGAGGGCCGGGCGCCAAAGATCGAGAAGCAGATCCAGTCCAAGGGACCTGGCATAACGGAGCGGGAGAGAAGGGAGATCATCGAGAACGCGGAGAAGGAGAAGAGCCCGGAGCAGAACCTGTTTGAGAAGTATTTAGAGAGACGAGGTCAGAGTAACTTTTTGGCTAAGATTTACCTGGCGCGCCACTTGGCTATTATCTGCCTCAGCTCAATCCCCATTTCTTACTTGAGCGCCTACTACGCTCGCCAAAGACAGAATGAGTTCACCTGTGCGCTCGGCGAGCCCCCCGACATTAGCAGCTACCCGGAGCTGAAGCTCAGGGTCAACTGTAAGCTACCTGCTGTGCAGCTGCAGCGCATCATGGCGGCGGTCGACATCGCTCTGCTCTGCACCATGAACCTCATCATCCTGCTCAATCTGCTGCATTTGTTTGTGGTGCGCAAGTCCAACTTTGTATTTGACAAACTGCACAAAGTCGGCATCAAGACACGGAGGCGCTGGCAGAAGTCCCAGTTCTGTGACATCAACATCCTGGCCATGTTCTGCAACGAGAACAGGGACCACATCAAGTCGCTGAACCGCCTGGACTTCATCACCAACGAGAGTGACCTGATGTATGACAACGTGGTCAGGCAGCTGTTGGCCGCGCTGGCACAGTCCAACCACGACGCCACGCCGACGGTGAGGGAGTCCGGGATACAGACAATCGATCCGAACATGGATCCCTCGGATCTCGGCGTGGGAGAGATGGCCACGGAGCCGCTGGTCATCAAACGCCCCCGCAAGAAGATTAAATGGATTCCATCCTCCAATCCTCTTCCTCAGTCGTTCAAGGTGAGGCCGTTACAGTCGGTACCCAAAAAAGTCGATACCGAAGAATCTGAAAAACACACCTGATTGGTTTTGTGATGTCACGTATGTATAATTCTGTTAACGGTGTTGTGTACAGTGACTGTTGTTGGTGGGTTTTTTTGTGGGTTTTGTGCCATGTGTAAAGGAACCCCTTACCCTGACACGCTTGGAAAACAACACCAAGCCTGAAAAACCCAAACCTCTGAGACGAAAGACGGTAGCAGACAGCTTCATTGCACCACTGCTGGACAGCAAGAGCACACAGCACCCTGCAGCAAAAGGTATAGTGGACCCGCATAACAACAGAACAGACATTTGTGCGACGTCTTTCGGTGTCTTCTCTGTTCTCTCCTAACATGAGTCGTTTCTGAGTTCCTCTCCTCTCACTTCCGAGCTCAACGTCCTGCTTCAAGTGCTCGAACGCTAATATTGTTGAGGAAGAGAGTGAGAAACGGGTCCAATCCCAAGGATCTGAGTGATCACAGAGAAAGCAGAGAAGAGTCCTACAGCAGAGGATCTAAGTATCGAAGGCGACAAGGTCAAAGGAACCGTTGGGCTCCGTTAGTTCTTGGCTCCAGTCCCGGGCTTTTGTTTCCCTCAGTTACATCCTGATTTTGTACATGAGAGTCCATGATTGTTCTGTCCTCGGTAGGCCCCCTACAACCGAGTAGCTATCCAGAACTGAAGATCAGGGTCTTGACACATATCCAATCTCGGCTACGCCACACTGGCTTCCAGTCCAATTTAGAACCGACTTCAAAAAGTCCCCCGGCTAATACTCAGAGGTCGAGGACCAAGTTATGTTTGCTAACTCCCTCCATCACTACGTTCCCTCAAGGACTCTCATTGGCATCCTCAAAAAGGTTGGCGATGCAGCTTTTGTTCATGGTCCTGCAGACATCAGGGAAAACAACAGAGACAAAGGGATAGATTCTGTTTTTTGTCTACAACTCTGCACTCTGCTTTACTTTTGATATGCTTTTATTTATCAGTGTATTATTATGATTTGCATTTTACCCATCCAGTTGAATGTTTTTTTTTATTTCACTGTTATTCTGTGCTTTCATTTTGTGTTCACTCTGTGTATATTTATTTTAATGTCATGTTTTAATGTTAATAACCAGTGTTGAAACATTTACATTCACTAGCTGGATACATTACACTGTAATGTTCTACTTTTGGTGCCTGTTTCTAATTCAAATAATGAAAGTCCAAGGGCTGTGTACCTGCCTGATTCAATGTCTGCTCATTTTCAAATGCAGATTTAAGCGGGATGGAGAAAAAGCACAATCGTAATTTCTCTTTGGATGTTCACCCGTACATGCTGACCATTCGCAAGCCCAAGGTGGAGGCCACAGCCACAGAACCTCTCCCCTCAGAGCACAACATGGACGCAGTGTACCTCGAAGGCACACACACTATTGTTCATGTGTCTGGTGCAATCACAGGTAAGCGTCCTTTCTCATTTGTGATGTATTTAGCCTTCAGCTTCTTTCGAATGACCAGGAGGGGGCGGTGTCTGTCAGCCCATACCATACATGACACGATGGACGCCATAGGACCGTGTCTGTACATTCTGATTCATTTCTAGACCTAGTGTGCCTGCGCTGGCAGTGATGGAAGACTTTTCTGGCTGGGACTCGGATGATCTCTAGACGCCTTCATATTGAAACTCCCAACTGATGATACAGATGAAGTGTTCCTCTTTCCCTCCCCGTCATGGTATTTTACTCGTGTCTTTCTAGAAACAAAGGTCTGCTCCCCAGAATCAACCAACGTTGCCTTTGCGACAATGACCCTGCCCACCACTACGTACGTAAACGGGGTCAGCCCCAACCCGCCGTCCAGTGAGGACCCCCTCAGTCCGAAGCCCTCTCCTCCACCGAGGGAGCCCCTCAGCCAGGCTGAAAATCCAGAGCCTCAGCCACCGTTGCTGACCAGAGCCCCCACGCACCAGCTGCTGAGTATTCATCATACTCTCTTCGAGGAAGAGGAAGATGAGGAGAACCGGAGAGACAGACTGGCAGAGAGGCCCGGGGAGCTCATTGCTGCTGGGGAATGTTGAAGGAATGCTGGCGGAATATGCACCCCAACACTGTACACCCGACACCCTGCGCACCACGCCAATCCCCCTTCTATCAACAGCCACCTCAGCTCTCAGAACAAAGTCACGCTTGTGATTGGTGGATTGGGCGGAAGAATGAGCAGAAACACTGAGAAAACAACATGGAGAAGTACTTTGGAGAGCATCCAAACTTCAGGATGGAAAAGTGTATTTGGAGATGAAGACGAATGCGGACTGATATTTTGACGACAAAGCGTAGTTTTACTGTAGGAAATGATGTCACATTCACGTCTCAGGATGATGTGCACAGCTCATCACCCTCCAATGAAACCAGCAGTGAACATATTCAATACGGTGCTGCAGTGTTGGGTCAAAGAGCTATACAGAACTAGCCCGATGAGTGGATGAATGAATGTGAGGGGTGAGGGAGCACTTTTGAAAGACACCATAGAAATACATATCCGCATTATGGCTTAAAACGTGTATTTTAAACACATATGATAACGCTTAGACCCTTTATCCCAATACCCAAGTAGACAGGTAGCTCACACAATAGGGTTGTTGAGATCTGCACAACAAATATGCAAAAGGATCACAATATATTTGTGGCAATAATGTATGCGCTTGCAGACTCCTGTTTCACACGCTACGCTATAGTGTAGACACTGTATATGAACCATTGTTTGTGGGGTGTTTACAGCACTTTTTGTATCTGAACTAATCACAGCAGATGCTCAGTAATTCGGTATTATACATAAATAAACACCAAAAGCACAGACTCTCCGGTAAAAGTGTGACTTTGAGGGACAAAATATGACAGCCAGAAACGGCAGTTGTGCGTGTGTGCGTGTGTGTGTGTGTTTTCTATTTGACTTTCATAGCAGCGCCAATATGAGGGCAAGAGCTGGTCTCGCTGGTTAAGTATTCAACTTCTGTGTTGTGCTGTGAAGTGAATGAAAAGATCACTAGATGTTGAGTCGTTTTTTCTCTGGAGGGTCTATTGCATGACGGTGATGGTATAAAATTATGATTGTCATCCGCTGGTCAATGTCAGTTTGTGCCCTCGCTTTGTGCTGACATCAAATTGATCACAAAAACATGAAGAATGATGAATAATTAGAATAGATGGCTTGTTATTTGTGGTATAACAGGTTTAAGGTGTATTCATATGAGCACTTTCCACTGGAAATGAACGACACATTTCTAGCAGCTGTGTATATTACAGTGACTTTAATAAAAGGACTACCTGCACTGACACACCAACATGACATCTTCTGTAGAACTTACTACACTTGCCTCCGCTCGAGAGGCAATCAATAAAAATAACACTGTTAATTCACAATGGGAAAAGTTTTTCTATATTTTAGCTTACAGCTACACTAAATGAATGCATTTACACACACAATTCATCCAGCACGTTAAGATTTGTAGCATGACTGTTTAGACCATTTATATGGTGTAACACAGCTCTGTCCAGTGGTTTTTAACCACACATCTTACTGGGTTAATTTGAAGGCACCTTGATGACTGAGAACCTTCACAGACTTAACTATTCAACATTTTAAAAATATGTAAAAATACATAAATAAAATAACATAATTTTTATTTATTTTAATGATGAATTTGTCATCATTAAATAATTGAACAATTAATTCAGCTAAGGCATAAATCCATACCAGTTTGAGAACCACTGGTTTAAGCTGTAGCCATTCAGACAGATGTACAAAGATAAATCTGTGATAGATTTCATGTAGTGAAACTATGTGAGGAGAATGTCTATATTTGCA
>CAAKHB010007346.1:37812-52333 GCA_901007665.1 Aeoliscus strigatus
ACACACTCCCTACACCCTACATTTTTTAATAATAAAAAATCATATGGTCTGCTGGGCAATGCCTACGTCTCCCAGAATGCATCTCGTCTGTCAATTTTAGGCGAGCACTGCTTCACACTGCACACTGACAGACGGGCTGTCTTGCTCAGTAAGTTCTACTTATTATTTGACAGCTCTGTTGTGTATAAATAACAGTTTTGTACTTGAAATGCGGCTGAATCTATCAGAGAATGTGTCCTATGATCAGACTTTCTCTTCGGACTTGTTAGGCTACATTAGCTTTAGCCGTACCCCAGTTAGCTAGTCAAACCACGCTCAATGTTTAGCTAGCTAACTACTTCATCGATATGGCCCCGACAAAGTCTCCTTTTCCTGTAGCAGTGAAAGCTTTTTCTGTAGCTAACCCGTGTGTTGTAATGGTGGTTTCGTCGGTGATAACTAAATAAACCAGGGAGACTATTTCCCAGGTTACAGCGTAGCTGTTTGCTATGTTCGCGTTTAAAGCGACGTCAGCACTCAATTCGTCTAATAGTCGGCGAACGCTTCGTTTTCATTCAATATATTCATTTGCTTTGTGTGTCACTCAGCTCAAAGAGCTTCAGACATGGAACAAGACAAGAATTCAGAGGTTTGTACACCTATATTTATGAGTGTTTTCGAGGGAGAGGACATGGTGATGGCTGCTGTTTTTGACATATGTCACTGACGGAGGGAGATTACAGGAAGTTATGTTCACATCCTTCACTCGACATCAAACAGTAACAAGTTATTTGTTACCACCTTTTACACATCAAACGGGATAGACCTGTGTCAAGTGTGTCTCATATGACTTGTTTCCCAGGATGAGTCCGTTGGACCTTCGGAGGATCCGTCAGAAGAGGAGCTGCCATGTATACCTCCAGGGCTCTGTAAGCTGTCCTCTGCCAAAGATCTGATCTTTTCAACTTTGTCTCTTGGTTTGTTTCTCTGCCAGACAGCAGAATTAAACAATTACGGCCAGTACAAAACCAAAGCTGTCAAAGGAACATCATATGAACCCATTAAAACAAAAATGTGTTTTACAGAGGCTGCAGTAGAGGACTGGTGTTTTCGATTGCCTTTACAAGTGTGTACACACATTGTTATTTTTACCGGAAAGATAATGCAATGTCAGGGATTTTTTTTTGTCTGTAAAAACATTTAATTCCTTTTCTGCAAGGTTTCATTAAATCAAGGTCAGCTTTCTTGTCAATTCTGCAGTATGTACAAAGTTTATACATACAAAGAAGAATCTAAATTGTTCCGCTTAGACCTTCAATGCAGAAAAACACAGGTACATACATGGATTGAAATAACTCTCTGAATGATTCTCAACAAAGACAAAGACCTTCTCCCCATACTCACATCAAAAATGCAATTTAGTTTGATGCTTTGAAAACATTGTGAAATTTACCAATTACCATTTACCAATAACCAGACTGTTTTGAAAAGTCACAGACTACCTGTGAAGCCCAGTTCAGTCATGAGCTTTGAGAAGGACTTTTCTCTCATCTGAATCCTCCCTCTTGTCTAAGTCCGCGCCCTGTTTTTTTTTAGCGGACGGTGAAGCCATGGAGATGCTTTGGCAGTTGCGAGACCAGCGCCGCCAGTCATCCCCTGACCTCCCAGAGACGGTGACGCGTCTTGTCTCCCCTGATGGCAGCCTCCTGTACCTGGTGGGCACGGCCCACTTCAGTGACAGCAGCAAGAAGGATGTGGCCACGGTGAGAGGAAATCCATTGAAGAAGTCCAAAAATCTTCTGTTTTCCCGTAAAGTAATTTAGTTGTTGTGTAGAATTCCAGAGAACCACGAAGTGATGTTGCATGCAAATGCACAAATTTGCATAATTGTTGATTTTTTTTTTCAGTATTTACTTCCTCCATCAGTTCTCGTTTGTCTCAGGCATTCAGTCTCCTACCTCTTATCCCTACCGCTCTTTCTCTCGCCTCACACAGACGATCCGCGCTGTGCAGCCAGACGTGGTGGTGGTCGAGCTGTGCCAGTACAGGATGTCGATGCTGAGGATGGATGAGAATACACTGCTGAAGGAAGCCAAAGACATCAACTGGGAGAAGGTTCAGCAGGCCATCAAACAGGTCAGGTTTGAAGAAAGATGGGGCCGAAAGAAGAAGGAATAACCGAAATAAGCAGCAAGTTTAATTGCAGGAATCAGGGTGAAGGAAGAATCCTCAATGGCTGTGTTAAAAGGAAACCAAGTCCGCCTGTGACATAAAGGACCATGTTGAGCAAAATTTGTAAAGGTGGACTTGTCTGACTACTGCTACAGCTCCCGTGCAGACAGGCAGGAGCCCAAGGGACCTGTTTCTGTTTGTGTGGCTGATGATTTCGTCTCTTTGCTGTTGTCAGAATGGGTTGATGTCCGGCCTGATGCAGATTCTCCTGCTGAAGGTTTCAGCTCACATCACAGAGCAGCTTGGCATGGCTCCTGGAGGAGAGTTCAGGGAAGCCTTCAAAGAGGTAAAAACCGTTGGAAAGTGAGAAATGATGATGCGTTTTCCACGTTATTTATTTAATTTCCAATGTATTTTTACGTAAACAGGCTGGACAGGTGCCGTTCTGTAAATTTCACCTCGGGGATAGGCCCATTCCCGTCACCTTCAAGAGAGCCATTGCTGCGCTTAGTCTGTGGCAGAAGGCTCGTCTGGCCTGGGGCCTTTGCTTTCTTTCGGATCCAATCAGGTATAAGTTCATGTTTTTTGTTTTTTTTTTTGTTTTTTTTTTTATTTTCCATCCCGGGATCTGCTGCATCATTAGGCATCACTCGCTCACTCTGAAAGAACAGAAGTTTCCAGCAACTTCTTAGTGAGAAAACAATTGGCGGGGCGAGGAGGCTGGGACGGGGGCCAAATCATGTGGTTCTTGACGGGCTGGCACAGCCTGAACCGTGTGTTTGTTGACATCTGACGTGGCATCTTTCCAAAATCAGAACCACAGCAGAGTAGTGATGTGTGCACAGGTGAGCTCGCTGACGATTTCACGTAATCTGGTCATGTAGACGTGCCGGTGTGTGAGACAAACAGACAACATGTCTGAACATGTCCTACTACTGTAAAAAAAAAAAAATCAATATATGGGAATTTGTACCATAATCTGGGTGAATACTCTTTTCTGATTGGCTGGCAACGACGTCACGGTGAAGCATGGTCAGCCAAACAAAAACAGCAGTGTTCAAACCCCGTCAACCTCCACTTTAAATACAGCCTTTGCTTCATCTGCACTAGTCTTTATTTTCCAACAACCCCTCAATCAAGCTCTTGTTCCAAAAAAGACATAAGGCAGAGAGGGAAACACTGACTGCAGCGTTGATTAAACAACCTATGTACACTGAGTGCATCTACACAGAGTTACAATCAACCACCTGCTGGGCAGGGGGGAGAACAGCCACACACCCAACAGAGCCATCTCAGAACAGGTGTCGGCTCAGGTCAGGACTAACCGGATACTTTGTCAAGAATAGATTGTGTGGACTTTCATTACTCTGAATATGTATATCAGGTGGTAACGACATTTTTGACGAGTCATGCAGATGTTCCACTAGTTGCTCCTCTTTGTTTCCAATGTAAATGTCAAGCAAAAGCGCTTTGTGTTTGACAAGGACTCACTGTGTCTCACTGTGTCTCACTGTGTCATGTTCCAGTAAGGAAGATGTAGAGAAGTGCAAACAGAAGGACCTGCTGGAACAAACCATGTCAGAGATGATCGGAGAGTTTCCTGCTCTCCACCAGACCATCGTGGCTGAAAGAGACATCTACCTCACGCACACTCTCCGCCAGGCTACACGCTGTGTGGAGGCTCCCCCTAATGCCCAGAGTGGGTATTACACTGTTCAGTCTTTTTTCTTACTCACACACACCTATTTGAATCCTGTATGTCATTCACCTTGACATGTATGTGTGGATTGATGCAAACGGCATATTTTTACACTTAATAATTCATTATTTTGACCTTTTTAAATGAATACTTTTGTTCCACAAACAATACTTGTAAAACTAGTTAAACTGATATGTATATCAGTTTAACGACGACATATTTGTATACAAAACGTTAACGTGATGACATTTTATTCAAATCTCTGCTGTGTGTTTTTTTCTATATTTCTAATTCTGTTGCAGAAGTGCCTGCCGTGGTGGTGGGGGTCGTCGGAATGGGTCATGTCCCAGGCATAGAGAGAAACTGGGAGAAGCACCTGAACATAAGTGAAATCATGAGGTACGTGCATCATCACTCGGAAATAAAAACACTTCCGGCTTTGTATTTTCTCACCTGCTGTGTGTGTGTGTGTGTGTGTGTGTGTGTGTGTGTGTGTGTGTGTGTCTTTCTCTCCATCAGCGTTGCACCTCCCTCACGTTTTAGCTGGGTGTTTCGTGCCGTCATTAAGGGTGTCATGATGGGCATGCTGGGGTACGCCTGCTACCGTGCTGGAGGGAGTTTGGGTCGAGCGCTGCTGTCTGTACCTGCTGTGCAGTCGGTGCTGGAGAACCTACGACCACCCCCGGCTTGACCCCCCCCCCGCCGGCTGTCCCGAAGCCATCAGTGACACAGTCGATTTCCGAAAACAATGCATCGTTTACCATTGGCCTTAAAATTAGGAGGTGATGCCGACGGACGGGGTTCATCAGCATGTACGAACATGAACTGACAAGGACCTCAGGAGGTTGAGAGCCTTGCACCTCGCAATGGCATCCCGATGGAAACCAGTAGGGCCATACTGCCAAAGAAACCATGAAACTTTCCTCATTGATATGAAAATTCTGCATTTTCTAAGGTTTACAAAAGTCAGTAATTCCTTTGAGTGTACTTGCATTCATTTTAATCACCTACACATGGATTTTATTTGACGGGATGGGTTGAAGGCCATCGGAGAAATCGTCTTCACTTGCCTGCGGTGATGCTTTTGAGCCATTTCCTCAGTGGCATGCTTTTGGAATTCTTCCTCCCCCCTCCA
This sequence comes from Aeoliscus strigatus, assembly GCA_901007665.1. NCBI lineage: Eukaryota > Metazoa > Chordata > Actinopteri > Syngnathiformes > Centriscidae > Aeoliscus > Aeoliscus strigatus. The sequence continues at coordinate 42,798 of CAAKHB010007346.1, forward strand.
TTCTGGTGCCAGTTTTTACTAATTGGCCCATCTCATGTTCCAGCACTTTATAAGAGACTGGCAGAGATCTGCACAAGAAGCCTATAAAATAGATTAAAAAAAATCAAATCAGTCCTAAAAAAATTGTCTGTTTTTAGAAGTGGTGCACAAAAAAACCTATTGGAGAAACCTACCCTCCTAATCTTGCATTCACAATTAACATTGGACAATTTCCCATGTGCATTGTCCTGCCTACATCATCAGACAAGTGCCTCATGATGCAGCAATAAGGGCTCAGGATGAATGACATGGAATGGCAAAATCATGCATCTTGCAGGCACTACCACTAAATGGCCAATGCAACTTTGTAAGTTTCTGTCCTTTTTTCTATGATTATGATATATGTATGTATATTATGTAAATATCGTGGCCCGAATCATCCTCATCCATCGTGCTTCATCTTGATGTGAGCGATGGTCCGTACACTCAGCGGAGCCCTGTCGCAGGGCGAGCTTCAGTGTGCCTCAGGGTGAGCAATGCATACATCTCCTGAACTGTTTCTTTTGTTGTACCTCCACTACGAGTCCCCCTCCTGTTTGGGTCCGTCTTTGAGAAAGACTTATACTTGATACAAAGTGTGTCCCGAAGGTCATCTCTGAAAGCATGAGATCATGTGACATTCAGAGCACCAGCTCTTTGTACTTTTATGATATATGCATTACCACTTCCCAGTTTTCATTTTTTATAATGGGAATGGACTCATATTATTCTCTCAAAGTAAGAATTTTGATTCCCATTTCGGGAAACATGTTGTCGACTTGTACTGACTACTACGGCCGTTCAGATCAGCCAGACATGGGAGGTAAAGCCTTACACTGCTATCACTGCTGCCTTTGTGACCTTTAGGATACCTCATTTGATGAGGCTCATCATAACCACTGGACTGTATCCATTATTAGATGCTCCAACATATAACAACGTTTCACAGATTCAAACCAGCATTGATTCCCAGACACTGCTGATTTTGATTTGAATAATACACATATACAGTACCTGCATTATTTAGATTTATTTATAGGACTATTTCATTAGTTATTTTAATTCCCCAAAAACGTGTTATTGAGTGACTCATTGATTCACTGAAGTAACCAAGTCAATCTGTCTTCCAGCAGATGTAGATGACAGATGCCTCTGTCCCTCATCGATATATATTATACAATCAAGTTTTTCATTTTTCTGATGTAAATTCCAAATGCTCAATTAAATGTGTGCAGTTTCCAAGACTTACGTTACGCCTGCAATGGTCTATATCAGTCTGTCTCCCTTGTCAGGTGTTTTCATTGTCAAAAAGCCAAACAGGAATTACCTTAAAATAAATAAAACCTTAAAGTAATACCCCATTTGCTTTGTTTTTAATACGATTGCATTTTATATTATTTTTTTCTTGCCTTATCTTACTTGATTTTGATCTGACTTATTTTATTTCATTTTTATTTTAACCAACTCTTGTGTGTTCCTCGCTGTCGCCTAGCTGCGGACAGGAAGTTGCAAACAGAACGCCACCCCTACATGCAACACGTAACTTCCGAGTCGGAACACCTGAACACTAGCTGTATTCGACTTGACGCCGCGATTAAATTGTACCGATTTATTTTTACCTGCTCGTACCTTGCGGATGCGCGAACTCGGCCATCGAACACACCGGTTTCCGCTTTACGTCGTGTTGTTTCCCGCGGGACCAATAATACTGTGACACAGCCCGCTAGCAAACATCCGCTGGCGCCGACCGGATTATGAAAGCATGACACGGGAGTTAAAACAAACTGCGCCAGCGGCTCCAGGCGGACATCTGCCGTCACTTTGATGGCTCTGGCCGGAGTGGGACCGTCACGAATCTTCCTCCCCGGTGTGTCCGTCGTCAGGCTCCTTTGTACGGTCGGCATGGAAGACATGGGTCCGGCTGTGAGTCGTTCCCCACTGGAGCGGCTCGAATTTGACAATGTCGCACTTCGGAGACTTCCTCTGGACCCCTCCCAGGAGCCGGGGGTGCGGCAGGTGAAAGGAGCGTGTTTCTCCCGGGTAACGCCGACGCCGGTGACCAATCCTCGGTTTGTGGCGGTGTCACACGAAGCTCTGGCGCTGCTGGGGCTCAGCGGGGAGCAGGTGATGACCGACCCGCTCGGGCCGGAGTATCTCAGCGCCTCCCGGATCCTGCCCGGCTCGGAGCCCGCTGCTCACTGCTACTGCGGCCACCAGTTCGGACAGTTCGCCGGGCAGCTGGGGGACGGGGCGGCCTGTTACCTGGGGGAGGTGAAGGTGCCGCCTGGCCAAGACCCCGAGCTTCTGCGGGAAAACCCGAGCGGTCGGTGGGAGATCCAGGTGAAGGGGGCTGGACTGACACCTTATTCCAGGTACGACTTTTGTTGGTCTAACACTAATAACATTATTATTATTATTATTATTATGTTGTTGTTGTTCTTAATAACACGTTTATAAAGTGTTTTACGAAGCTGAAAGATAAAAATATAACATGATTTAAAAAGAATGAATGAACATTCAACAAAATCGAAATTAAAAGCCGTTTTATAAATAATAATTCTAAGACTTAGACTTAGATGTACACACTATTGTTATTTTTAAAATATTTTTCATTATTTATCTATGTATTTATACAGTACACATACATAGTATATCTCTGACTAATAGCTACAAATTTCCCTGTGAGGATGAGTAAAGTATTTCCGATGAGATGGTTGCAGAGATTTGACTGGTCAGTTTGTCTTCACCCTGCTGATGTCCTTTGTACACAGACAAGCTGACGGCCGGAAGGTCCTTCGCTCCAGTATTAGAGAGTTCCTGTGCAGTGAAGCCATGCACTTCTTGGGTATTCCCACCACCAGGGCGGGTTCTGTTGTTACATCTGACAGCAAAGTCGTGCGGGATGTCTACTACAGCGGACACCCTCGCCACGAGAGATGTTCGGTGGTCCTCCGCATCGCTCCAACCTTTCTCCGGTGAGCACACGTCGAGCCCGCATCTGTTTTATAAATATCAAAGCCTCCATATTGTCATTCTTCTACTAATCGCTGCGCTCGGTCCGCACAGGTTTGGCTCCTTTGAGATATTCAAACGGGCGGATGAGCACACGGGCCGCCAAGGTCCCAGCTATGGACGGGATGAGATCCGGGGGCAGATGTTGGACTATGTCATTGAGATGTTCTATCCCGAGATCCAGCAGAATTGCCCAGACAGGGTGGAGAGAAATGTGTCTTTCTTCAGAGAGGTCAGACGTCCGACCAAGACTTTGGCAATGATTGTCAACCCTTTTGTTCCCCAAGCTGCGTGTGCTCAATGGGCACTGACATTGGAATTTGTAGCCAGAGCAGATTGCATCCTCTTATCTTGTTAAGCCAAGAGAGGGACAGTACAAATGCTGAGTCACTCTGCCCTGTGCTCAGTATATACGCTTAAGATATTAACAAGGAATTCAACTCTGAGGAGCCTGTTTTTTCTGTTGTAGTGTAGTATATAGTTATTATTTTCATCATTATTGTACATAAAGTACCACTTTCATGAGCTGTCCCCTTGTATGAAGGTGGTGCTTCGTACGGCTCGACTCGTGGCCCAGTGGCAGTGTGTCGGATTTTGCCACGGAGTCCTCAACACCGACAACATGAGCATCCTGGGTGTCACCCTGGATTATGGGCCCTACGGCTTCATGGACAGGTCAGATATGGGTTCGTTCCATAGAGACCCTTCAAATGGAAGACTTGCTCGTCCTCAGTGTTGCCGACTTAGCGATTTCGTCGCTATCTTTAGCGACTTCTCAGCACCCTCAAACACACACAGGAATCAACAGAAGAAAGTCCCCTGGTAGTCCTAAATGTATTTCTGGTGTTTTTATCTCCCCTCGATGTTACTCTTTTCTCCTACAGCGCCCCATAACAATTATATGCAAATTGACAAGTATGCGGATGAAGTGATGATGTGTTTAGCGACTTCTAGAAACAGCCAATAGAGACTTTCCATACTGAGGAGTTGGCAGCACTGCTCGTCCTTACGTCCAGTAAATATCATCCGCCACAGGCTGACAAGCATATTGCACATGTATTTACACCAAATACTTGTCATCCTACCCAGGTTTGATCCAGATTTTATTTGCAACGCCTCAGACAACTCTGGCCGCTACTCCTACCAGGCCCAGCCGGCCATCTGCAGGTGGAACCTGGAGAAGCTCGCCGAGGCTCTGGCCCCGGAGCTGCCGCCGGACCGGGCAGTGACGGTCATGGAGGAATACCTGGACTTGTATAACGGCTTCTACCTAGCGAATATGAGGAAGAAGCTGGGCTTACTGAAGAAGAACGAGCCCGAGGATGAGATCCTGGTCACTGAGCTGCTGCAGACCATGCACAACACAGGTGGAGTGTTCAGAGTACGGCTGGGAAGGTGTCGTGGAGCTTGTGCCCGCTTTTCCACTCCAGTTCAGCGCCTCCTCCTGCTCCTCCTGTAACCGGAGCAAGCGGGAGAAGATGAATGCATGAATGAGACTGGAAACGAGACATTAGAATTCACTGAGAGAGGAAGTTGGAAGAAGAAGACTCTGACTTATGATGAGCCTTTGTTGGCCTTTATCACAGCAGGGAGAGTGAATGTCGTAAAAAAAAAAAAAATCCACTCATGGGGCGTGGTCTCCTGTCTCATCAGTGTCTTTTCTGTCCGTCATCGCAGGCGCGGACTTCACCAACACTTTCCGCAGCTTCAGTCACATCTCCTGTCCCGCTGAGGGAGAGAGCGCCGGGGAGGAGGAGCTTGTCAAAGAAGCTACAAACCTCCTGCTGGAGCAGTGTGCCTCCTTGGAGGAGCTAAAGGCGGCCAACAAACCCACCATGGATCCCCGGTGAGCTGAACCCCCCCCCACTGAGTGTCAGACATCAAATCAGTTTGAGTTGGACTGAACACAGACACCCAGAAGGTGTCATATCACCATTCTTTCCATGACACCCCCCCTCCTCCATCAGTTCTCTTCTTTTCCCCTCTCACATTTTCCCCGTCTCAACTTGTCGGTTGGCTCTTTGGCTCATGACAGCAGAAACAGCCGACTCGTCAAAAGTTCACTGGGAATATTTGAAAACCAAACGTCGATTCAAGAGTATGAAGAAGACGATTGACCCCTTTTTCAAGGAAGTCTTCTTGCTCTCTACCCGTCGGAACATGAGAATGCAGCTCACACACACACTGAGCTGTGGGTGGTGCACCTGAGAGATAATTAACGCCTTGTCCAAGGGCACATCAGCAATAAACGTTCAGGGAGCAAAGTGTTGTCGACGCAAAAACGTAATCATCGACCCCGTCGTGTTGTTGTTGTTGATATCACACACCAGCCGCTTCCTGCTGTAACTGCAAGCCCACGACAGGAAGTGCTGGCTGGGGGCGGGTATCGCTCGCTAGTTACACCCCGCAAGGAAACAGAAGACGAAGGATGCACGAATTGTGGCGGAGCAAAAGTGCGACCCAAAGATTAGGAACGTTTCGCTGAAACACGTTCACATTCAAATTCTGAAGCTCACCTCTCCATCCCATGGTCACACAACGGAGGTGAACCAACACAGTAAACGACGACAGCTTTTAAATGACATGCTAATTTGTTTGTTAACCACCAGACGATGACACAAGGACACAATGCGTTTGTGTCTTAGTTGTATCATTCAGAAAACCACGGCAAACGGAACAGAAGCACAAAATAGAAGGCTAAAATTAGAAAATAAGATAAAATATAAAAATATACTTGTTAAAAATAATTGTTAGTGTTGCCTGAACTTAACACTTGTGTTGCTGTGTGAAATGATGTGCTGATTGGATGTGGAAAGAATTTCAACATCAGGTGTGTGTGAGGATGCAGCAGATGAGCATTCGTCTTAACAAAAGTTCAAGTGTGTGTCGACTCGGCTGGCAGCACTGAGCCTCCCCTGTCTCCAACAGGCCGGCCGTGATGATAATGCGTGTTTTTGTTTTTGTTTTTCTCCCGTCTGCTGCTGACAGCGAGTTGGCGATGCTGCTGTCGATGGCTCAGAGCAACCCAGCGCTGTTCCAGATGATCTCGGACCGGATGACGATCGCCAGGCAGCTGGACAGACTGGGCAAACTGAAGGAGCTGATGGGAACCAGTGAGGGAGAGCTCCGAACCAAACAGGCTGAGGAGTGGACGGGCTGGATCACACGCTATAGGTGAGACGCGCGGGGGGAGGACCGACACGCCGCCGTCAGAAAACGTTACAGGCAGGAAGTAACAAGGAAACAGACAGTGAGGCGAGCAGGATGGGAGGTTTTTGGGTGGACGGTGTGACAGATAAAGGGAAGGAAACGGCTGGTGGAACGTCACCCGTGTGTCCTCGCTGTGGCAGGAAGCGTCTGGCGCTGGAGCTGGAGGGCCAGAGCGACGTGCGGGCTGCACAGGAAGAGAGGGTGAGGGTGATGGACAGCACCAACCCACGGGTGGTGCTCAGGAACTACATCGCCCAGAATGCCATCGAGGCCGCTGAGAACGGAGACTTCTCTGAGGTCAGAGAATAGACAGATAAGATGAAATGTATTTGGTCCCCAAAGGGGAAAAGAAACAAACACACTCAGGCTCAGTATGTTTACAGTGTCATGTCATCTATTTAAATAAATCAACAAACATTATTATTATTATTACATGTATAATAAATATAAATTATATTATTATTATAATATATGTATATATTATTTAATATTATTTGCTATTATCTGTATGAATGAATGAATGAATGAATGTCCAGTATATATGTGTGTGTGTGCATACAAACACACATTTTATAATTTTGTTTTAATTAATATATAATAAATGAAATTAATAACACAATTAGAATACATCATTTTAACTGTACATGTATAATTCAAATGGAAATATATAAACATATTTTTATGTGTAAAACCTTATTGTCATAAAATGTATCAATAATAAAGGCAGTATTCATTATTATTATTGTTATTACATTGTAACAATAGTAAATGAATTACTTTAAATCTTGATTTTAAAGAAGAGCAATAAACCTAAAACTTTTACCGAAATCCTCTTTCAGTTGCACGATGTGTACGTTCTCACTTCCTGCAGGTCCAGCGGGTTCTGAAAGTTCTAGAGAAGCCGTTCTCCACCCAGCCAGGTCTGGAGCTTCCCGTGTGGGTGGCCAGAGGTGGCGCCGCCGAACAGGGAGAAAGGGACGAAGGAGAGGAGCCACAGGAAGAGGCGTCGTCGTCGTCGATGAGCACGTCCACAGCCAGGAACCCGGTCCCCTACGACAGCAAACCTCCAGCTTGGGGCCGAGAACTCTGTGTCACCTGATCGTCGTAGTCACTTCTCTGAGCATTGCCTGGCCTGCTTGAAGTGACTCTCCTCCTAAGTCACAGTCACATCGCAGGGCAGCGTCAGAGAAGTTCTCCAGAGGTACAACACCCCACAGACAACCTGGACGGTTGAAGGCCGGCAGGGAACGAGACGAGTTAGCTGGTAAATCCCACATCGACGGTGAAAATAGGAAGTCGCAGTAGGATGAAAGTGTGACCGTTTTATCAGTGAGGAGCACCTTAAATCTATGTCTTCTGGATCTAGACCAGTTCAGAGATGTTCATAAAAAGAAAAAAGGCACTTTACAGTCTTGTGTTTGAAGAATATCTGCGTTCCCTGCCTGCTCCGTGGTTCCGTGGTTGTTTATGACGCCCCAGACAACAAGTCTCACAATGACCGGTCTGAGGCCGACGCACTGTGGGGCGTCTCCTCAACATAGATACCAAATATTATGAGTGTGTGTGTGTGTGTGTGTGTGAGAGAGGATGTTAGAACAGAATGATTGTGGATGAGGAAATAAACTGCACCCGACACGCTAAATACGCACACTATTCTCCTGTGTTTGAACACTTGCAACACGTTCCTGCAGCAGTAAAACTGCCTGATGGACGGTGAAGCGAAGCGAGCAAACAGTAGACAGTGACCGTTCACGTGTCTGAAGAGACATTTAGGACAGACTGTGCCACAATGTGTGTCATAAATGAATAGTTTGTAATTTTTTTTCTTCCTGAATATAATACAACCAACCATTACATCTAATAAAATACTTCATATGTCTGTTGATGTGAAATTTATCACCTTCACAACCTCGTGTGTGTGTTGTTTACATTGACTAGAGGAAGTAAAAACTCCTGACATTGCCCACTGAGGGACAGCGACCGGGACAGGGACTTTCTTTCCAAACCACAAGAATCAAGTTTAAAAGCAATCAACACTCTCAGCATTTATTTTACATTAAATACATTGGAACTGCAGAACCACTACAACAATACAGGTGCAATGGACAAATGGAGAGTTTATCTTCAGCTTCATTAGAGGACAATCATCTGTTCCTCCGACTCACACTGTAACACATTTTTATATTTTTAAGGAGGTTAGCAAACTAACTCAAAAAGTTATAAACATCTTTTAATGAAGTGTTCAGGAAATGCTGATAATGGGACCAGGACGAGATGATTAAATGGTGGTGGTGTTCTGGAATCATCTGGATCCAGGAATCTGTTGAAGGATTCTTCTTCATTGTCACATAGGGATGTTATACAATAAAAAAAGAAAATGAAGAACAAAAAGAAAAATAAAGCTCAGCAGTTATGATTTGTGTCACAACTTTGGTACGGATTTTTTTTAACAATTTGACTATTAGAGACAAAGGGATGTTTAGATGATAAATAAATCTATAACAGTATATTAATGATGATATTATTATTATTACAATGTAAATGTATTTCTCTCGTGTTTCTTTTCCCATTTCTCCCTTCTTCTTTTTTTTTTTTTTAAATACTCTCCACCAGGTGTTCTGTTTCTGGGCTCCCTGCCATCTCGTGTGTGCTGTCTCTGTCCTGTTCGTGTCTCAGCAGGTCTCAGACATGTCGCTACCTCACCTGTCGGTGGTGTTTGGTTTTTTTTTTTTTTTTTTAACACAGGATTCTCTCTGCAGCACCCAGTGGCGGTGGGTGACCCCGCGGTGAGCCCCCCACGGAGCGGCGCGCAGGAGGCGGAGGAGGAGGTGGACCTGGGCTCCTGGGTGTGGAGCGACGGTCGACACCGGAGAAGAAAGACGCAGCGAGCGCTGCACGTTCATGGTGCTTTGTCTGAAACCACGTCGGTAAATAAACGATGAGCAGGCGCGTCAGACCCGGTTATTACCGACAAGAAGTGAACAAAACCACCTGGGAAGTTCCCGAGCGGTACCGGGACCTGCGGCAGGTGGGAACCGGAGCGTACGGGACCGTGTGGTGAGTGGACGGATTGGACTGATGAGCGGCTCGGTGACAAAGAAGGACGGAACAGATGGTTCCAAACAAAAGAACGCGACTTGGTGTCCTCTGTGATGGAGACACACGTGACATTTGACGACCGGCCGCCGTCAGAGCCGAGGAGTGTGTGTGTGTGTGTGTGTGTGTGTGTGTGTGTGTGTGTGTGTGTGTGTGTGTGTGTGTGTGTGTGTGTGTGTGTGTGTGTGTGTGTGTGTAAC
>CAAKHB010007346.1:52353-67804 GCA_901007665.1 Aeoliscus strigatus
ACACCTTTGCGTCTCCATTGTTTTTTAATGATTAACCCTGTACGTTATTTGCGTAAGTTACGTCATTTGCGTTACTATAGTTGACCCGTATAAGTGTTTTGCCTCCGAATGATCGTCAGTCATACAGACAAAAAGAAAGACCGACACAATGACAGGAGTAAAAAAAAAAAAAAAAACACCAACCAGCCAATTGGTCAAGTTGAATCTAGTCGGTTATAGATCTGTCAGCCTCCTGTTTGTTAGTTTGTTTGTGAGACGGAGCTGGACAAGCAATAATTCACATAGAGGCTGAGGATTAAGGGGACTGAATAATCCCCATGATGGGTCCTGATTAACCCAGTGACTCCTACTTGTCTGTGTGTGTTTTTGTGTTTGGTCTTTACTGTAAACACACCCTCTCTGGTGACAGCAAAGGTAAATGGAGCGCTCCATGCTCGCAGGTCGCAGGAGTGGGGAAGTTGCGCTGCTGTTGTTCTGATGACTTCCTCATACTTGTGATGGTTCAGACACGTGTGGAAACAGGCCAGTAACGCTGTGTCTCCTCAGCTCTGCGGTGGACTCCAGAACGGGAGCCAAAGTGGCCATCAAGAAGCTGTACCGACCGTTCCAGTCCGAGCTCTTCGCCAAGCGGGCGTACAGGGAGCTGAGGCTTCTCAAACACATGAAGCACGAGAATGTGAGACATCACATCTGGGCCCTCAGACTGAGCCTGGGGGGGGGCAAGATTTCAGTCAAAATACTGATATTTTGTGTGGCGATATTGTATCGATACACAAAAAATACTGCGCTGCACTGTTAGGAAACAATTCACGAGAAAGAACTAATCTTTTGCGTGAACTAACTGCTCCGATTCGTTCATTTCACAGTTCAACTGAGTGCACTAGTGGAACCGAGGCAACTGAACGATTTGAATCTTTTGAACGAATCTTTTGAACTTATCATTTTACTGCAGGGACTCTGCTGATTCAGTCCACCTTAAAGAACGGTTTTGCCCATCACTAGCCTCAATGCAGTGTACAGGTTCACCGCTTAGACATTTGTTTTCAGGCAAGTTGGACTGTTCAGTTTAAAAAGTCCTTCTTTTTCCATTGACTTATTATTTACCCATCTATTTGTTGAATAAGTAACTAAAGTTAAATCTTGAATTAAATTCTAACTTAATTTTGGAGCTCAGGAAAACAAATTGTGTATACATGTACATGAGGACTCCAACATAATCGACAATACTGAACTTTTATGTTGTTTATTTCGGTGTGGTTGAAATCCGGAACTAGACATTGTATTTTAGTCTCACCAATCTTTGTTTACTATCAGATAAAACACGTTTACCACATTTTTTATTGAGAGGATACACTTCGCCGTTGAAGATATTTCCGTATATCTCCTGACGTCTGTCCTTTTCCCTGTGACACAGGTGATCGGTCTGTTAGACGTTTTCACCGCCGACCTCTCTCTGGACAGGTTCCATGATTTGTAAGTGCACGTTGGTGTCCCTGCTGTTTCGCCACAGACGCGTCACACTCACGGTGGCTCCTCCGTCCTCCAGTTACCTGGTGATGCCGTTCATGGGGACGGATCTGGGGAAGCTGATGAAGCTGCAGCGGCTGACGGAAGAAAAAATCCAGTATCTGGTCTATCAGATGCTCAAAGGGCTCAAGGTGGAGAACTCTGTTTTCACCTCATGGTGTGTTTGAGTCCTTCCTGTGCTTGATCCCTCTGTTCATTCTTCTTTGACTGCAGTACATTCACTCGGCCGGTATCATTCACAGGGTGAGTTCTGGCCACACGTTTGTGTTCAGACGTCAGAAACGCGCACTCACTCTTCTCCTGTGGACTCTTGCAGGACCTCAAACCAGGAAACCTCGCCATCAACCAGGACTGTGAGCTGAAGGTGCAGTTGCTCACACTCTGATGACCCCAGACAATAACAATCTGTGTTTTCCTATTTTTTGTATAGAATTTGTTTGATAAAGTGTTCAAGTCACAGTAATGGAGGGAAAAATACACAATTACCTCATTGTGGCTCATGCTCTATATCCACTTCCTGCTCCTGTGCCATCAGATCTTGGACTTCGGTTTGGCCCGGCAGGCAGACAGTGAGATGACGGGGTACGTGGTGACCCGCTGGTACCGGGCGCCAGAGGTCATCCTCAGCTGGATGCACTACACTCAGACTGGTGAGAAACTGCACGGTCAGCTTTCAGCTACTGTGATCGCCCCCGAATGCTCTCACCTCCACCGAGGAGGTTTGAACGTTTGTCTGTGAGCATCAACGACCACAGACACACACACACACACACACACACACACCAACTGCGGCAGAAGCAGATGGACATGTTCAGGTGTCTGAACATGTCCATCTTTTTAGCTTTGCAGTTGCAGCTGAATTGAATAAGGGTGTGAAAACCGTCATTGTCCACTAGTTGGAGCTGTCTTAACAGGCACTTTGTTTTGCATTATTGTGTAGGCTTTTTGGATATTAAGAAGACTAGCATGTATCACTGTGCTGTTTCTGTTTCCTTCCCAGTGGATATTTGGTCTGTGGGCTGCATCATGGCAGAGATGCTGCAGGGGAAACCTCTGTTTAAAGGCAGCGACCGTATCCTGTCACCATTCCCGCCTCGTCTGAGGTCACAATCACAATCTGCGCTTGTTTGAAATGTTCTGTATGATTCCACCTGTAATCCCTGACTCCAGCTCCTCAGATCTTGATCAGCTGACTGAGATTATGAAGATCACAGGAACGCCATCGCAGGAGTTTATATCAAAACTCCAGTCTGAGGATGTGAGTGCAGACCACACACACACACACACACACACCAGACACAACAAATTATACTACGATGACATACTGTCAAATCTTCATGATTTATTCCTTCATTCAATTAAAATCCATTTTTTGATTTCTGCTTTAAGGCCAAAAATTATATCCAAGGTCTTCCGAAGGTGGAAAAGAAAGACCTTCAGAAGCTGTTTTCCACTGCTAATTCCCAAGGTAGGACGGCTTGGGTCTTTTAACTTCGTTTATTTAAACGCGACAGTCGAACTCCAGTTTGATTTCCTGTTTTCTTTCTTCCTTCAGCTGTGTCCGTGTTGGAGCGTATGTTATTGCTGGATCCAGAGGGCAGGGTCACGGCTTCAGACGCCGTCTCGCTGCCTTACTTCACTGAGTTTCGAGAACCCGGGGACGAGACTGAAGCCCAGCCGTACGACCACTCCCTCGACAACACGGACCTCCCGCTGGACCAGTGGAAGCGTAAGGATGGGGGCGGGGCTTGCAGTAATGGAAAAGATGGAAGAAAGTATGAGCTGAAACTTCTGACTGTTTTCTCTTTGTGCTTTTCTTCCGTTAGGTCACACGTTCACAGAGATCTTAACCTTCAAGCCTGTCGTGCCAGAGCCCAAGGAAACCTCTCTGTGACCCCACAGTGTTGGCCGAGCACATTTGAACCAGAACACTCTGACATTTAATATGTTTTTTAAAAAATCGTCACAGGGCTAAGTGATCCAACATTGCTTTGTCTATTTCAATGGTCCAGGAATGTTCTGAGTCCATCAATGGACCTCGGCGGCTTTTCTGAAGCTGCAGGAGATTCTAAGCCTATTTTTTGATCTGGAACTAGACATGAGCATTTTTACTCGTTTTTTTTACTGAAGGTTATTTATCAAAGTAGAGTGGTATGCGATCGTAACCAAGTACCACTACTCCCTTCTAGGTACTATGAATTAGAAAGCAATAACGTCTCAGTGGACAAACATTGTTTACAGTGGATATCAGACCATTTCAGTCAGATTTATCTCAGTCTGTCTTTGGGAATCAGTGAAAGATTCTTCATCTCATTCCTGTCTGTGATAAAAGAATATGGCCAGTAAGATCCATGCAAATCTATGCATGACACTGAAAACAACACCATAATTAAAATACAGGGAGTTGTTTTGATTTGTGTGGCCTTGAGACACTGGAACATCTTTGTGTGTATTCTTGAATTCTGCTTTGAACACGACCCTTGCAGTTGCCTGAATGATGCTGCCAAAAAACGAATACCACGCCAAGATTCACACTGGGGTTTTACATCCAGAAATCTTACTTGCATCCTTTTTTTAAAAAAATACAACACAGATGCACAAAACACATTTTCTACTTTGTGAATGAATGTTAAACCGACTGAGCATTTGAACTATTAAAGGTTTTGTTTGAAAATGATGAGTATGCATGTTTGCTCTTGACCATCCACCCTGTGATGGTCCATTGTTTGTTTGTCTTCATCGTCCCGCGTATCTCAAAACCTGTGGCACATACACACAATACTGAAAGTTGAAGATCTGATAAGCTTTATTTGTCACATAGAGGATCATCAACACTAATGTGTAAGAAGTGAAATACTCCATCTTCACATTGTCACAGAAAATGCAAATATGAAGATTAAAAAGTGATCATTTAGTCTTGGAGGTGGGTGGCCAGTTTAAAAAATGAAAAAGTAACATTATCCATGAAATCAAAATACATCATGTACATATTTTCTAACATTTGCACACTAAAAAGTAATTTTTCAGACAAGTATGACGATGTGTTGATGTTCCTGTCCTGTCCTGTCATCTCGCGATAGCAGGGAAAACCTCTCTCACGCTACTCAACCATCGTTCGTTGTGGCAGCGGTTACGCTACTGTTGATTCCAAAGCAGACGAAAGGACATTTCGAGAGGGTTTTGGCGACTGGTCACCAACTTTCTATGGAGTCGGAGCGCGCAGGCGGGACAGGACGTGTACCGTTTCTTTTTTCTTATGTTTCTATTGGTCGTGCCTGAAGGAGAAGTATCTTGTGTTCGGACTATCTCTGGAGACGTATCCCATTGACATTCGTACGTCCACCATCTGGCTCGTGCGCCTGACGTCACGCCCCTCCCTCCGTTTCCCTCCTCTCTGCTAAGCTGCATTCCTCCTCCGGCCCCATCGGATCAAACCATCTCAGCACCGACCAGCGGTTCATTCACCGCGGACCTCACTTAACTCCTTACCGCACCGTTTTACTACATTAAAAAGTACATACATTCTGTTTTATCTCTGTTGACTTGTTGCGGTTGTCCAAATGAATATTGGGGAACATATATAGACTTTGTCCAACCCCCCCTCCCTTTTTGGTTGACAGTGGTGTGGTCCGCGGAGCTGCCATGTTGGATGTACGCATCGCCGCTGCAGCTGCTGGGCTTTCCGAATGAAAACTGGGCGTCTGTCCGTGTGGAGGAACTTACCAGGATAGTTAATTGTTGTTTCACACCGAGCCGAGATTACACGGTTGTTTCGTAAGGAGGCGAAGTCGCGGGAAGCCCACCCACCCCCCACCCCCCCGTCCTCCTCCGCCCTGCAGACCGTGGTCGGCGGAGATGATACGGCTGCAGGCCACAGCGACCGGAGCCCGCATGGATTGTGTGTAATTACCAGTGTCCGCTCAGGTCGACCGTGGATAACAGCTTCTTGTCCGGGGTTGATAAGTAACACTTGAAACGATGAACAGCCACCCGGCCCCCCGCAGGGCTGCGAACGTCGGCTCCATCCTCTTGACCCCGCAGGAGAACGAGTGTCTGTTCGGCTACCTGGGCAGGAAATGCGCCGTGAGTTCGTCCGTTTGTTTACCACCTGCTTATGTTACGTCTCTGCTGTGTTTGTTAACTGAAACCTCTTGGGATATTTGCAGCAGTGGGTTAGTAGGAAACACCAGAGATCACCTCTAACACTTGCAGGGCCTTTCTGACCAATGACCTTCTACTGTTTCTGACAGTCCTTTTGGATGAACTCTTCCATCAGATCCCGATGGAAGCAGTTGGAAGCTTCTATCACACTGAATATGATGCTCCGAATATTAACTCCAGACCCGTTCACGGGGCGTCGGAAATCCGGACCACCAGACCCAACAATCGGTTTCCTCCTGAATGCCATTCATACACCTGAATCAAAACAGACTGCTAATCTCACATTGAAATATAAATCGCAACAGAAACAAACGACCTGTCCTATTTAACACCCCACGGTTTATCCTTCTCCCTCCATCCCTCCCCCAGTTAAATAGTAAATCTGATGTTTTTCTTCCCCTGTGAAGTAATATTACAGTAGTTGTGCTGTAAATGCTCTAGAATTCTAAGTATTTCATAATAACTTACATCATTTCACTGCTGTGTCCTTGATAGTGTCTGTTGTTTATTGCTGCCTTCCTTCGCTGAGAATTTACAGAGCAAAAATGAGCCTTTTAATTATCCACTCCTGACCTTTCCTGATGACGCCGAACAGCGATTTCGTGGCGAAAAGTGTTTCCTGCTGCCCCATTGACCTCCACTTGTAAATCACAGAGGAGGAAACTGGCTCAGTGGCATTTCCTCTTTCCTCCCCTGGCGGCTGGAGGTTACGTTCTGCTGCAGAGGCATGAAACCGGGCAGTGGATTTAAACACTGCTCCCTGTGCAGAAACAGCCAAATCACATCAGTGTGAGGTCTGAACCATGCTGAGGAGAGGTCGAGCAGACTTCCTGTCCCACACGAATGAAGGCTAATTTCACAGTGAGGCTAAACAGACCACTTTCACCCAATTTTTCAATTTTTTTCACCCCAATGTTGGTAGAGTGAGTCACAAAACCGCAATCAGGATGTGCGACGTTCAAGCAGAGTTCAGGCAAAATGCCTTTAGAACCACCAGAGGGATATGAAGTAGTTTGGGAGGGAGAGAGAGAGAGACCGACTTGTTTGCGCGCACAACGTCAGTGGACGACGTTTATCTGCTTGTATGAGTTAATAACATTTGCATACACAGCAGCAGATTTGGAGAAGCTCCATTTGGCCGGCATGGACCCACCAGCGGTCGCTGCTGCTGGACATGACATAAGCGAGCGGCGGGTGCCACGCGCTGTTATGTTCTCAAACAGAACTGGCCGATTTAAGCCACGTCAACAATTAGTTGTCACACACCAGTTCATTGTGAAGCTCTGCAGACATGTCATCATCACCCTGACATTTCATCTGACTTTTGTTCCATGCATTTGCATATGTGACTTGTAGTCGCGTTCCAAATGTCTCAGCGTTGGCTCGGTAGGTGCCTGTCCCCTTTGGTCTCCTCTCTGTCACACACTTTGCATCCTGAAAGCTTTTAAGAACCAGATGCGTTTGCAAAATCTGGAAATGTGATAGAGGGGCATCACAGTTGGGTACTTAATATCCTCAAGGCTCAGGAACCTGAGCGGGGCCGACTTGAATGTATTTTTAATGGATTTGACAGCTGATATTCTCGATTCTGTCCTTTTCTGTCCGACCTCTGTTCAGACACTGTGCTCGGCAGTGGTCCAGGTGTACGGGGTGGACCGGAGCTGCAGCTGGGTGAAGAGGTGCTGTGGAGTGGCGTGTCTCGTCAAAGACAACCCACAGAGGTCGTACTTCATCAGAGTGTTTGACATCAAGGTGAGATGCCAGAGACGTGTCGACCGCTGGGCTGTCGCAAAGAAAACGGACCGGCATATGACCGCCGCAAGGCGGATTTACCCTGGAAGCGTCTGCGCCGCATCTCCATTTTCCACTTCTAGGATAAATCTTTCCTGGTCCAGGACAGTCTGACCTCCCACGTACCTGTGGCTCTCCTACACCTGTTGTGACCTTGTGGTATTTTATTTTGAAAATCCACCTTCAAGGCTTCACTATGTTGTATTGTGTGTAACTTCCTGACTCAGCGATCTCCTCTGTGGAAATTGACGCGTCTCCGAGAATGAAACGAAATAAAATGAATCCTATCTTTAGAACTCCAGAGACGCCGCCAAAACGCGACTTGAATGGACGCCATCACCGGCGGAGCCGCAGACGCTTCCAGTGTAAATCGGCGTGAAATGATTAAAGATGAATTGGGAAAAAAACAATGGAAATATTCTTTGATTGTGAGAGCGCCGCTGAAATGGAAGAAGAAACAAGATCTGTAAGTGGCCATGAATAGAGGCGCTGAGAGGGCCTTTTGATCGTCTGCTTCAGAAATCCACAGCAGGAACCTTCAGAGTCGGTGACGTATGCTACTTCAGTTTGTCTTTCTGTGTTCGGACAGGAAGGGAAAACCATGTACGAACAGGAACTCTACCACAACTTCTCCATCAACTGTTCCAGGTCCTACTTCATCTCATTTGCAGGAGATGTAAGTGCACCTGAAACGAAATCGTCATATACCTCCATTTCTTTCCAAAGTGTCATTCACTCGTCTGTGCTTTTCCTCCTCCTCATCATTCCAGACCAGTCAGATCGGTCTGAACTTTGCCAGCGAAGAAGAAGCCAGACGATTCCGAGTCGCCATCAACGACCTGCTGAACCGACGGCAGCGTAAAACAGGTACGTTGGATCTAGTCTTGGCTTCTTTTTTTCCTCTGCTGCGTTTCCACCTTTTTGACTTTCCTCTCCTCAAACTGGAGAACTCCTCATGCTGCTAACACAACCGGCATTTCAAGCAAGTCCGCCTCGCTCATCCGCGGTTGTGTCAGTGTTCTGTGAAAGAACAGGGGGCGTCTGTAGAAGAAGCAGGCGGGTTCGTTGGGTGCAACGTGCAGTCAACGGAGAAGAGGGAATATGGTCTCATGTGCTATGTTTCTTTGCGTTTTCTCAACTAAAATTATTTTGAGAACATTTGTTCATCCCCCAACTCGATTTGAAACACATCTCCATACGCGGCCTGTAAACATCACGTATTTTATCCTCTCTCTTCCAATCAGTGAGTCAGTCCAACTGTGCCCAAAATCAAAGTACGAAGTTGTTCTCCAACCTAATGTGTTCCCGCTCTCACACACCTGTGCAGCCTCTAACTCTGTGGTTTTGAAGTGGGGTTCCTCTCCCCTTTCGGCTCTTATTTGATTCACTGTTTCATGTCCACGCCCACGTCTGTTACATGTCAGTGACATCGTCAGTTCCTGTTGGCGCTGTCGCTGCTTTCCGCGTCTCCATCCGGTTGCCCATTTGGCGTATGTGAAACAGGTCTGATGGTGCCCAGTTATTGTACACGAGGGTCTGCAGTTTCACCCCCTGGCTGAAGCAAACGTTTGAGATGAGGATGTGAGCCGAGGTTTGGTTTGGGACGGTTTCTGTCTCTGCTGCTGTGAGCTCATAAAGATGCTGTCTGTCTCAGAGGAGTAAACATCAGTCCTGGAACTGTAACGACGGCTGAGTTCAAAGGTCCAACCGAGGAGGGACGCAGGGTTTCTTTGGAGGGTTTTTATGTTCGACATAACCGAGCTTTGAGACGTTTGGCTTTTCTTCTGCTCATGACGATAACTCTCCACCCTCTTTCCCACTTTTTGCCTGAGTCAAAGACATGACACGGCATGTTTCTGTGGCTGCCAGTTTCTGTCTGACCTGAATCACACTAACTAAACTTCATACTTTCAGACCTTTTTATCTTGCCTCTTCAAATCTCCTCCATTTTTACAGAAAGCAATTCATGTGTTTCAGGAAGTATAATTGTGTTAATTCTTCTCTTTTGCAGAGAAAAGAGGTGACTCTAAAAATGGTATGTTGACCTCATTAGCACACAGCTGATCATTATCCTTTTTAGTCTGAAAACACCTTTTTGTTTTTATTGCAAATGAAATGAACATTGATTCCAGGCAAACAGAAATGGGAAAATGAAGTGTAATTCAGCTACAGCCACACAGTTCATTCATGTTTTTAGTGCGCCCGATAAATCCTATTTTTATCATCAATATCGCGTTAAACTTAAAAATATAAAAGTATATAATAATAATATCTAAATGAATAACAATCTGACGATGACTAATTAATTTTAATAAATGCATGAAAGAATATTTTTGTTTATTCATGTAGTGGGAGTAGGTTATTGAGTGTTTTGGGTCTATTGTGTTAGTGTGTTTTTTATCAGTCACGACATTGCGATTCTGAACATCGTCACTGCAGACTTTCCTTGGTATTTTCTTCTGTTTGTATGATTTTCTATCATTTATCCTCGGCTGATCTGGGCCACATCCACGGCGACCAACATAGTGACACAGAACGGAGTCTGGCGCAGGTTAATCTGGTCAGCAGGAAGCACCATCTGTGCCATATGTAGACCACATGGTCTCCGTTGTTGTTCTCGCTCCTTCTGAGCCCTGTTGTGATGCACGTTCGTCCTAATCTGTAATCCTGTTACTGAGCGTCTGTATGTTTTACTTTGATAACGGTGACACGTTATCATCGGTGTGATGCCCTGAACCAGGACCAGGAACAGTGTACTCCTTCGTAGCACAAGTATCAGCGGTACCAATCCGGGGGGCAGCAGCGGTCAGAAAGATGACGTTGTGCACGAATGGGTGAATTCAGACACAGAGTAATATTTGCTCTTTCTCCATTTTTGCCTTCAGTGATGTGTATTTAATGTATTTGCGGGTCAAAGTCCGTCGACTTGGACTTTCACTCCTTGCCCCTGCGTTGCCCCATGACGCTGTGACGAGCTGCCGTCACTCAGCAGCAGCAGCCAGAGAGAAGTGACACACTAGAAACCACATTTTACTGTGGTTTAAAACACCAGAACGAGTTGAAAGAGCAGCTGATGCATTGCAGCAAAGAGTGACTCAACTCCTTGCCTGACAATTTTTTCTTTCTCCCGCTGCATCAACACACTACCTCCATTTCAAATTAGTGAGACTTTTTTTTTTTTCTTGCCTGCAGGCAGCGATTTAAGATGATAGGTTTCAGGGAGTTGAACAGATGGAAAAGAAAACACATGATGATGACATGATGTCAGTGACGGATGGGGTTTCCAGCACTTCACTACAGCTGACGCTCAGTCAAAGGTGGCGGTGGCAGGTTGGGTCTGAACCAGGAGCCGTCCTGTGGTCAAGACTAGGACTTGACCAGGCTTAGTATTTGTCACAACGGATTGGCCGGGTCTCTGATGACAAAACAGAAAACGTCCCCCACGACGTTCCATCAGACATCACCATCTTTGCATTGACGGAAAACAGAAACGGAGAGAAAGCACTTTTGAATTCAGCAGACTTAATGAGGACACGCTCACAGCTTCACTCTCACTTTATCTGAACCCCAACCAGACTACGCGTGTGTGTGTGCGCGCATCAGCTGTACATTCATGCTTCCTCTCTGCAGCTGCACATCCCGAGCTCCTCTGACTGTTGGCAAACACCACCGCTGTTAAGAACGGGATTAACATCCACGGAACAGATCAGACATTTCTTCAATCAACTCCTTGAGATCCCTTAAGCCCCGCCACGTTTCAGTTGTGAAACACGAGACGCCGGTTTTTATTTGCTGCCTGTTGTGTTTATTGAGCGACTATCAGTCCGACTACATTGTTGAGAGGAGGAGGAGGGTTCTCATTCTTCAGGGATTACGTCCGTTGATTTTTCTCACGTCAGCTTGACACTCGACAAACGCCCGTTCATCAAGTGCGTCCAGCTGGAACTCGGCAGTGTTCAGCCGGGAAGGAAGCGGCAGTTGTTGCCAGTAAGATCTGATTTAGAGAAGCAGGAGCTGTGTCGATGAGCAGTGAAAGCAAACAGTCATTTGGAATCCACCCTCAGTTCACTTCTGCCAGCACGTGTCCCCAAGAGCCCGTGAGCTCTGGTCAACACCAGATACACAGAACCACGTCGCAGCTCAAAGGTCCGCTCCGGTCCCCGCAGACGGCCCAGTGGAGCCCAGTCTGCTCGTCTGGTCGAAGACGTCCAGCGTTCATGGGGAGTCCCGGGGATTTAAACCGGGATTAGCGGTGGATTAGCGGTCAGCTGCTGATGCAGTTTGTGCAGATTATGAAGAATTCGAGGACCGAACAGCTCAGACCACCGTAAGAGTAGAGAAGATGGATCATAAAAGCTCAGTTCAGACAGATGAAATCACTCCATTGATTGCTCACTTCCCCTAAATCACCATTTGGATGATTTAAGGGTGTGTGGAGTGACTATGGAGAGGGGTCAGTTAGATTATTTTCCACATGGAAAACCAGACTCTCCAGTCATAAACACATGTGAAAACCTCCCCTCTGCCATCTCAGGACTCATTGCACGTTCAGTAGCACATCAGCAGCAAGGCTCCTCTGAGGTGTCAGACCTGCAGGGGGCACTGTTCTCAGGTTAAAAGGGATGAGAATTCCATGCAGGAGCAAGACTGACAAACATAGCGCAGTGTAAACTAAAAGAGAGTAGATGGAGAGCAGCAGACATTGAGATGTGATGTGATGGTTCCTGAACAGACCAGCAGTGAACCTCTGCTCACGCTGCAGCTGAATATGTCTGTACGTCATCCTCCTCTTGTTGGTTCCTGCTGGAGCCCATCGATGCTGTGAGTTGTGCGTTTTTCGCCGGCGTTTGTGTTTGTCTGTTTGCAGATTGACTCAGATTGAATGAAATGTTCAGGAAATGCTGATAACGGGACCAGGAACAGATGTTTCACTATCGAAATAAATAAGAAAATGAAGAACATAGAAATAGAAAATAGTTTGTATCTTTATTGATGTTTAATTAAGATTTGTTGTTCCAGAGTTAGATTTCATTACTCTACCCTTACACCCCCTCCCCCACCCTCCGCTCCTCTGACGCCTGACTTTTCGTTGTCCTGACGACCGCGTGCAGAAACACATCCATGTCTGCACCGACCTCGCTGACTTTTCAAATCATTACTTAAACACACATGTTCTGCTTTTACTGTGCGCGGCTGTATTTTGTTGTCTATTTACTTATTTGTATTTTCTGTAAGTGTCTTTAAGTAATAAATACAAATGTATTCTCAGTAGTACTCACATTCTGTG
Source organism: Aeoliscus strigatus (assembly GCA_901007665.1). Classification (NCBI taxonomy): domain Eukaryota; kingdom Metazoa; phylum Chordata; class Actinopteri; order Syngnathiformes; family Centriscidae; genus Aeoliscus; species Aeoliscus strigatus. The sequence goes on from CAAKHB010007346.1 coordinate 65,120, forward strand.
TTGTAGGAGGTAAACCTCTGACTGTTCTCTGTGTCTTCGTGTGCAGGTCCAGCTCTGCACATGGCCACCGTGGACATCAAGAACCCAGAGATCAACAATGTCCGCCTCCTCAACTCCCACAGCCACCAGCAGCCGTACCACATCAACAACATGCTCAGCCACGGCGGCCTGTCCCGGAAAGACAAGAAGACCAAAGGCAAGAAGAAGAAGCTGACCAAGGCTGACATCGGCACACCCAGCAACTTCCAGTGAGTTGTTGTTGTTTTTTTCTTCCTTGTTCTTTTGTTAGAAATCAGAAAATCACGTCAGTCACTACACATGCAACTAAGCGTTCATGTTCTTTAATTGTGTTTTATGAATTTTTAACTTCACTTATAAAGATGTATTTTGGTAAATACATTTATTTTAAACTACTACAACCCTGTTTAAACAACATTTGGGTCTGTATGGTACATAAAATATGTATTTATTCGTTAAATAATGATAATCCCAGGAGTATCCTTCATAACCCTCCAAAGGTTTCGCCGGATATGTGGATATGTGAAAATAGATGTTGAAATAATTTCACGAATTTCTACAAGCGTTTTTTCATTTAACTTGAAATGTGCAGAAACCCGTGAAGGCTGTCTGAGCTCATTCAATATACTCTCTGTTTGGAGCGCGTGCGAGCGAGTGGGTGCTCACTGCTTAGCATGTGTACGTCTCGAAGAATGCGCTGAGCGGAGGCGGGCTCGACCCTGGACAGCAGAGGGCAGCACTGTCACATCAGGACAGAAACATCCTGAACAGACCTGTCTGTGTTAATACACGTGTGTTTGTGTGTCTGTTGTGTGTGTGTGATCTCACCACGGCTGTCCCCGTCTTCTTCAGGCACATCGGTCATGTGGGCTGGGATCCCAACACAGGTTTTGATGTGAGTAACACACACACACACACACACACACAGTAACACAATAGTGACCTGTGTGGTGGCGGCATGATGAAATCACACAATAGGCTCTTGTTGTTTCCCGCTCATGTTCATCACAGCCACTCAGACGTGACTCAGAATGTTCCAGAGTGTGAGCGCGAGGCAGAGACATTCATAAATGAACAGAAGGAGATGATAAACTGGGACTTGGTTCGGACCAGACCACAGATGAATGTACCTATTGTTGCCTTCAGTTCTTGTCTGGTTCATGGTCACACATGAGACCTGACTATTCACCCAGAATGCACCGCAGCATGACGGGAACAGAAGGTGTGAAATATTCCGATAGAGGAGAAGCTCACAGCTGCTGGTGAACATTTAGGTTTGAGAAGTTTGTTGTTTCCTGTACTTTGACCTGTTGACCACCAGGTGTCAGTCTGACACAGGGACGACGGCGTGTTCCAAGAACACAAAGCTAAACCAATGAAAATGGTTGATAGATTTTACCTGTGAAACATCTGAGCACAGTCTGATCACCCTGGTCAGATTTATGAACGAGCAATTTTCACTTGCAACAAAAACATTTCTCTTGATCAGAATCGTTTCTTTACATAAGACATAAAATACTCAGATTGTTGATGTTCTTTTACCTGAACATTCTAAAACATTAGCACTTGGACAACAGTAATGTCACATGTTAAGTGTTTTAAACACAATTATGTGTTTTTTTGTGTGTGTGTGTTTGTGTGTGTGTCATTAATGGTCCAGTTGAACAATCTGGACCCAGAACTGAAGAATCTGTTCGACATGTGCGGCATCTCGGAGGCTCAGCTGAAGGACCGGGAGACATCCAAGGTCATCTACGACTTCATCGAGAAGAAGGGTGGCGTGGAGGCTGTGAAGAACGAGCTGAGGAGGCAAGGTGAGCGGATGAACACACACACACACATACACAATGACTCAGTTGGATGGATTGTTGTGTCTGAGTTGCTCAGCCGCCGTCGTCCCCTACGTGGGCGCCCTTCACTGTCCTAAGTGTTTATACTTCCGTGTCGCCCTGAGTTGAATCCTGCAGATGTGTTTTTTGTGTGGGTGTGTGTGTGTGTTATCTGTGTTTACTTCAAGTGATAACGACTGAATGTGAGCAGATCATTATAACTCGAATAGGAGCTGCTGGAAAAGTCACATGACACAAACGGTCCAATCACACTTGGTGCAGGCGGTCCTCAACATTACATTTCTGGCACCATAGCTAACACGTCGACAGGGACCCTACTCCTTAGCTAACACGTCGACGGGGACCCTACTCCTTAGCTAACACGTCGACGGGGACCCTACTCCTTAGCTAACACGTCGACGGGGACCCTACTCCTTAGCTAACACGTCGACGGGGACCCTACTCCTTAGCTAACACGTCGACGGGGACCCTACTCCTTAGCTAACACGTCGACACGGACCCTACTCCTTAGCTAACACGTCGACACGGACCCTACTCCTTAGCTAACACGTCGACGGGGACCCTACTCCTTAGCTAACACGTCGACACGGACCCTACTCCTTAGCTAACACGTCGACACGGACCCTACTCCTTAGCTAGTGTGTCGTCATGGACCCCCTCCTTGCGTACGCCGTCCATGTGACCCACCATAAACGGGGTTCAGCCCCCTCCTGACCTGGTGGTAACTGTCATCTCCTTCCCACAGCGCCTCCTCCACCTCCCTCTCGCGGCGGCCCCCCGCCTCCTCCTCCTCCCCCCCAGCACAGCTCAGCTCCGC
>CAAKHB010007347.1:0-13916 GCA_901007665.1 Aeoliscus strigatus
CCCCCCCCCCCCACACACACACACACCCCGCTCCTCCCCCCAGTCAGCACAATCATGCCTTCGTTGTAATCTGCATATGGACTAACAGATGCTCACGTCTGTGCTTGTTTTTTTCACATTTCCCATCTTAAACCCAACTCAAACAAAACACATGCCTAAAATACAGACTGTTTATTTGTAAATGTATCACAGGATTTTAAGACTACAGCAGCTGCCGATGTGAGTGGAAACAACAAATCTCAGAAGAGCGATGTCCGTATCACAAACAAAGTACACTGGAGTAATGAAGCACAGGCTGAGGTCAACGCAGGCAGATTCATGACGGCTATCGTCCATTCCGATGTGACAAAATACACCAGTTATTGTTTCAGACTCGCAATGCCCATCATAGAGTAATGCTGCCTGATAGGATCATTGAGCCTATAACTCGAGCTGAAAGACAATAATCATCAGACATATAAACATCAGTTTTATTCCGGTCAGGGATTGTGGCGTAATCCCTCCATCTCAATCTCAAACGACCAAAAAGGAAAACTGGAAGATAATCTCGACATGGGTAATCTCAACATGAGTTTGTTAACATTTAGCAATTGACACAAGTGACTCATATTAGATTTGGTGAACCCGGCCTCCTTGGTACGGATGGCTTTTACGTCACTGCTGCACAATCAGCTTTGACCATTGATCTATCTATTTCATTAGGACATACAGAATGTTTCACCACCTGTGCAACTAGAACTATCAGCTGGCAAATTCCATTATATTACAAATGTGAATTTTAAATTCTAAACCATAACTGGATGATCCTTTGATGGGAAGCAGCTGACGGCTGACAAAGGTCAAGACAAAAGCACTCTGACAGAATGATGTCAATCCAGGAGGGGATGTGAGTGCGTGTATTTGTGTTTGTGTGTGTGTGTGTGTGTGTGTGTGTGTGATGCAGGTGAATGTGGGTCAGGGAACTTGTTCCAAACAGTTGGTGCAAAGCTCCTCCTCACTGCACATAGCGGGTTGTGGTGCATGATAGATACCATGTCACTATGGCAACACTTAGTTATGCATGTACAGGACACAAAGCTAAAACCTAACTGAGCAATTTTCAAACTAGCTTGGAGTGGTGGTTTGGTAAAAGAAGTCGATTTGTGCTAATTGCATTTCAGTCTGTAGGAGGAGAAAGAGGAGTTTTTGTCCAGGATGAGCTGCCTCATCTTCGGCTGTCAGTGAGACATATAGCAAATATTTTGCTTTTGCCAAATACAGCTTTACAGGTTGCAAATGTGGTTGTGGGACTAGAACTGTATGGAGGGGTGCTTACATGTAAAACAGATGGCAAATGAATGGAAAACTTCATCTTACTCATAGAGTCAGAGCCCTGTTTAGACGGTCTAAAGCCTGGCGTGTGGCACATGGGCACATCTCAGTCCATTGCTAGTTAGATGGTGTAGACTGAGCACCATGGCAGAGAGTCTAAAAAAATTGGACTTACTCTGTGAATTAGACATGGGTGTGTTTTGGGCCTTCTGTTCAAGCCAATCAGAAACACATATTACTGATCTTGATTAACTACGCTGTTGACTTTAAACCATATTTTTGGGGTCACTGGTACATTTGCTTTGCATTGTAACTAGCAACGCTCCATCCTTTTACATCGACACGCCCAGAGAAGTGCAAGTTCATTTGCTCGTTAGATGGCAAAACTGCACGGCGTGAAAATGACAGCTGACACTTGTGCCATGGACTATGTGCCTTGTGCCATGCGCTTTAGATCATCTAAATATAGCCCTGAGACTTAGACTTACTTATTGTCATTTAACACACACAAACGGTGCACTAAATTACACTGCTTGGCTCCTTCATAAATAACTAAAATACAAATGATCTCAGTCGCCACAGCATAGGTTTGTTTGCTTGAGCTCAGACTTGATGGAGCCAAGGTGGGTGAGGTGATTGTCCTGCATCAAGATACAATATCATTATTGCAGCTGAAAACAATAAATGCAGTGAATGTCTCAGGGGGCCATTGTCAAGCTCTGTCATGTCTTATATCACCCAATATGGCAGTTTGTTCTGAAAAACCTTTATAGCATGGTTACGTTTCACCGTCGCCTGAAGAATGATGTTAGATTTAGGCTGACATGTTGGTCTCTAGGGATCGGTTATGGGAAATCGTACACCTCCCTGTGGGAAACAGGTTACATTGGTGCAGCGGATGCGTTTGAAAGGGGTAAAAAGTCATAGTAGGGTGTCTGACACCATTGAGAATCTAGGACTCCTCAAAACATACAAGCTTCCAGCTCGCATCTATCGCAATGCTTTCATACTGCAACGTGTTTGTGAAGGTTCTCAAAAACAGGGAAGCAGCTGTAATATAGCTCAGTACAACTCAATACCAACTCCCAGAGAAAAGTTTAGAGAAGAATTTTGAAGAGTTTTCTGCTAACTTTTCATTTTTAACATTATTGTCCTTTAGGAAACTTGCTAAAATCCACTGGCGGACATTAGCTTAGCATGCTAGCAACGCACATCTCAAAGAGCTATCTGCATATCACCCAAAAAAGAAGATTTAAACCAATGTCTTTAGATACCGTTTACATTTTGTTATGAGACTGATGATGGAAAAAGCGATCATGTTTCAACTTACTGTTCTGATACTGAAGCCTAACATCCGATTTTTGGAAACCATCAAAAAAGTCCACTACAGCTAGCTGGTGAACATAACAGAGCATTTAGCTGCTCAAGGCCAAATATTTTCCTTTGGAGGTGGTTGAGATCTAAACTAGGATAAAAGACGTGAACAATGATCAGTCGTTCAAAAAATTTCTTATTAATGGCTGTTCTGAAAAGTTAACCCCTTGAACCTGCAATGCAGAGATGAGTGAGTGAGTTTGTCGGCAGCTGCACTGACTCGACACATAACGACAGTGAGTCCAGACTGGTTCCCCAGCGTGAGAACATTACAAGTCCCCACTGACCACCAGGAGGGCTTGGCACGCTACAGTGTTTTCTTTCACTGACTCTCCTTTCAGCGGACCATCTGCTCGTGCAACATTTTTTAACGTCAGTTGATCATGTTTGTCCTCTGTAAGATGATCTTACAGAGATCTTATCAGTCTTATCAGTCTCTTGTGTCATCATCACAGTGGACGGGTATCATGTCCAATGACCCAACACTTCCTCTGCTCTTGGGACAGTAAAGCTACAAAGGCTACTGCTGAAGCCTGGCAAATGCAGGGCACAGACTTCATCCAAACCGCTAAATTATCGATGTGTTCCCATAGCAACCGGTGCTAGCACCAGATTGGCTGCTGGGGCCACTTAGCAACATCCCTTTGCTTCACCCCTCTGCGCTGTCACTGCAGTGAATGCAGCTCTCTTTTTGTGTGGTCATAGTCTGGATGTGCCTAACTGACACATCACAACTCCAGTACATCCCCAGCAGGAATCAAAGACAGAGACAAAATAAACCTAAATGTGTGCGTGTGTGTGTGTGTGTGTGTGTGCTGCTTTGATGTGCATGGTGACATATGTGCTAAAATAGCCAAAAGGTTATTACAGTGATTACATTTTTTGTGTATCTTGCACCGTGTGCACACCAGTCAAAGCCACAGGTAACGGAGGAACAAGAGGAGTTCAGCATGTGCAGCGACAGCAAGCTGACAGGGCAATAACCCTTTCCTCCTTAGCAAACATTTCCTTTCCTCTCTCGCCGGGCACACCGACATGGCAGCTCAGTCTCCAGTGGCGTCATTGCAGTGAAATATGACAGTCAGACCCTCTCAGATGATGTACTGAGTCAGTCAAACGGTACAGTCCATGTTGAAGATTTGTAGGCTGAAAGTCACAGCTACTAGCGCTTAATGAAACAAGCTAAAAAAAGGCAATGTCCTTTCAGTTTGTGACGCTTCAAGTGCGACAGCATATCTGGTGTCCTGCAGGATGTGGTATGAGCTGAGCAGTCTGAGGTGCTGCTCTGCTCCTCTCCCGCTCATTGGCCTCTCATAAGCCACGCTGCAGTCCAATCAATACCTACTCAATTACCATGCACCCTACATCTCATTCACGCTGTGGCTCCTGTGCCGGAGGTAAGAAAAGCAAGGTGAGAAAAGGAGCGACAGGACAGATGGAGCAGAGAGGGCTTAACACATAAAAGCACGGAATATTCTACTGGCAGACGCTGGTGGAACTCCATGTTGTTAGGAACAAAGGTGGGTTAATGAGATGTAACAAAGAAAATCCCATATTGGTAAAGGTCAACTGCTCCTGCTACAGCTGAATTCAGCTACTTCAATACAGCACCACGAGGAAATCCATTTGTTCACCTGTACAACCGCCCAATTAAAGCTTAAGATTTTTCTGAAGTTATGTCTATAATCAAGCATTGTGATTATGTTGCACCCCCCACGCACACACACGCACACATCCTAAACCCTCCCAACCAACACTACAGAATCATGAAACCATAATTAATAGCCCGTCACAGATGTCAGCAGCTCTCCCTCCTCCCCTTTATGTAATATCACAAAAGCGTACTCTGGCCTACCTCTCCGTCATGCTGAGCAGCTCCAAATGAGTGCTGGCTAATTTGACCTTCACAAGTGCAGCCACAGTGTTGGAGGAGTACTTAGTGTAACGGATATTCATAACAGTGTTGCTTGATAAGGACTTCTATAAGTCTGCTGAATACTGAACAGGTTCTGGACAGGACAAGTGTCGGTATGCATGTGTGTACAAGGCGGCAGCATCATACCAGTACGGTAACTGGTGTGATGCTGCTGCCTTGTACTGACCATCAGAAGTGGTGTTCCATACTTCTATGAATCCATTCCTGCCTGAAAAATAAATAACTGTTTGGAAGGAAGGATTTTATTATCCTGCATTTGCTTCGTCAAGCAAGTCTAATCATTTGACACGTTACATATGTGGGCGAGATGAGGTTGTACCTGTGCAATTATAGTAATGAAGCTGCTTGATAAATATTATTACTTTTATACTTTCCTCATCGTTTAATCGCATTATTCTAACGGACCAAATATCCTACTCCCTGTTATGTGATAATTCTGCGGTGATTCACAGCAGCACGGCTCAGGGTGTGAGCAACTGAGAACACGAAGATATTGACACATGGGTCTGGTGTGTGAACGTGTGTATGGCTAAATGAGACAAATACACTATGAACATAGAAAGGACATTTATGGGTCAATTCCGGACAAAAAGCTATAAATAAACAAATCTCTGTGTCAGAAACTATCACAATATACACATACAAACCAAATGATGTTCGGTTAATGTACATCATCATGACCATTACCATGCACCATAGCCATGATTTAATCTGACAGTCATCAATGTCCTTTTGTGTTTTAAAACCAATGTCTATGATCATTTATTTGAAACTGAATGGCCTGCACATATTAAAATACATTATTAGACTGAGAAAGTCAGCAAGCTGTTTCATTAATAAATTACTATAAATAAATTACTAAATCAGTTGACTGATAAATCAACTGACGTCAACAGCACCTCCCTGATGGCCACACACGATTGATTCAACTTATCGTTTTGTTAAATCAAGATATGTCCTTTGTCATGTGACTGCCACCTCAGATGAGTCACTGATGTCGCAATTAGACTGGAACGATTCATCATAAACTGACCATAGAAAGATTGACCACGTGTCGTTTGTGTGGCTCCTTATTGAGGGAAGCCTGTCGGCCGGGTGTCATCAGTGTGCTTCACACGAGTCCGCCCCCACTGCCTCTTCAACATCAGAGGTCACTGCAGCATGTTACCTCACAGCTCTAGACGAGTTGCTTCCCATGTTTGCTAAGCTGACAGAGCTGCGGAGCTTCTTCCTCCCTGGTGTTTGGTGTCCTGTGTGAAATAACCTCACACCGTGAGCGCTGCCATTTTGATGCCTCACAACTGGCATGTCGTCTCCTCAGTCAGAAATACGCATTCTTTTGTGTGTGGTTATGTTGTGTGTGAATGCTGTGACATGTTGGGAAAGCTGATGCTGTTGCTGCGGTAACAGCCTTTTTTTGACAGTAGACAGTGAGATATTTTACCGTGCTCTGAGATCAACCTTGTAGTTCAGATCAATAGTATGATTACAAGATAACAAGAGCGTTCTTCTCTGTCATCAGCAGGTAGAATTGGTTTCACTTGAGGATCATATCAAGTCAAGAAGACATGTCAAGTATTTGTTACAGAAAAAGATATGGATTCAGAATGTAACTAAAACATTAGGTCTAATATTTCCTCTGGTGACAATGAGGCGATCATTTGCACTTGTGGTCCCTTGTCTCATTGCAGTGAACTCTTCACTGAGTGACTGTGTGCAGAGTTTGAGCTTTACGTCATCAGCATGAAGTCATTTTCATGTTGATGGTGACGACGTTAATGCCATGAGATTCAGTTTGGGGCAAACAGTAAACGTTTGTTGTCTGCGCAGCTTTGTGAATCTGCTGAGATATTTTTGTGTCAATCTGTACATCGATTCCAGAGGGATGTTTTACTGCAGCGGAGCAAAACATCTGTATTTTGTGTCAGCACTTGGTGACAATTCTAAATGAATTTGTCACCTGCTGAATCCTTTTTCTCATTCCTATACTATAAAGTACATAACAAAATTGAACAAGAGTTTGATGATATATTGCAGAACTGGTATTTCAATGTGGGTTCTGTGTCTGTCTCCTGATCTGACCTGCCTAGGTGTTTTACCTCCTCCACCCTCATTCATTGCGTTTGTTACTTTGGATACGACAGTATCAAATACTGAGTACATGGACAGACTACTGTCCATCAACTGCTCAGAAATCAAACTCATGGCTCAGCAAACAAGCAGAGCATCTCTGCTGTTTCGACGCCATGGTGAAAAAACCAAAGGTAGTTTGACCTCCAGCCCCAGTGTGACTGGTCCCTCCTCCGCCTAAGCTCAGCCTCTCCTCCTGTCACGCTGGAGCTTTCGTGATCTCCTATAAGCTCCAATCGGCAGCGCCCACATATTCATATACTGTATCTTCATTCACTATCCTCACTCACAACAAGTGTAGGTGTTCAAAGAAACGAAGAATTACAGTAAGTGGGACAACTGGTGGGGCAGCAGCAAGCCGTGCCTCCAGTTTCCCTGTGATGGTTATGAATACATGAGCACACTTATCCATATGCTGATGTATTTAGCGCCAAACAGCAGAGGGGAAATCAGGGCATTGTTTTAAACGTTTGTAGCACTTTGGTGATTGCCAAATCAATCTGCCTCCTGTTGAGGGTCCAGATTTGCCCTTCTTCTCTGCCCACCTCAGGTTGTGTTCGGCCACGCTGCACAATCCCCACGGTGATGCGTCTCTGCTGAGATCAGAGACAGACACCGATCTGACAACCTTTAAGGCGGTCATGTTGTCGACGGAACACGGGTCTCCAGATGGCTGCCAAAACACAACCAACCTGTTCCATTACACAGACTTTGGGCAAAATATATTTGTGCATGATAAAAGGCTTTAGATGATGAACATCAAGTAAAAACTGAAATGGAGCTTAAAAGGAAACTTATACTTATATTACTCACTTCATGATGAACGTTGATGAAAGTTCTATGCGTTGATTGATACTTTAAGAAATATAATTATCAAAATAGATGCCGGGGGAATGTAGCTTCATTGAGAGAAACTTTATTTGTGTGTGGCTCTCATGCCTCCTTTCTTTCGGCTTTGGGCTGAAATCCATCCATGAATGAAAATCTGCTGCAAAACAACAAATTACAGTTTCAGCTGGATATTTTACAGAGTAGGAAATGATACAGTGATAGGAAATGCCCCATCTGAAGACCATAAAATGAAGCAATGAAGCAAAGTATGTTTGGAAGAACATCTATGGAGCTTCCTGGGAATAGGACAGGTGAATGGACATATATTATTATTATTATTTATAATAATTATTTCTTATTGGTAATGAATAGCAAACAAAGCCCATATTAAAAATGCACAACATTAAATAACGGTAATTAAAAATTATGTAAAGAAATCTCATATTAATTTATTACATCTATGGGAGCTAAAACCGGGATGGGTATTTTTCACCACAAAAGAACAAACAAACATATGCGGAAACTTTTCTGGCTTAATGCTGAGTATTGCAGGTCAGAGGTCTGAGAAGAAATGATTTTATACCATTGTACTTCAATCACTGGCTCAGGATCAAAACACACATACTCATTATTAGACAACTACAACATTTTGACAAGAGCACAAAATGATCAGATCCCAGCAAACCCAATAAACAACCCTGAAAACCTCTGGCGTTGTATCACATGTTCAGTGTCGCCCTTCGATTGCTCCTGCCTGCTCACCAGTGAGCATACGCGGAGCTCGGATTTGGCTGATTACATAATTGGACATTTTAATGGTGAATATTAATCCGCTATGGCCTATATTGGGTTTTATAAGCGGGCTGATCAGGATCTGCGGGCTAGCAGTGAGCAGCCTGACAACAATGAACTTCTGGCTCGGAGAGCTCTTCATATTACACAATGCTCCCCTGACCCTTCACCCGTTCACCAATATTTTTTGAAATCATAAAAATCGTCGCTTGACTCGCATTTTAGTGTCAGTGCTGCAGAAATCTTGTGGAAATCCATAAGCCTTTGGCCGGCTGCGTATCTACATAGAAGACTGGTTAATTAGTTGCAGCTCTGACAGAGCCTGCACCATGGCAACACAAGGCTCCTCGCTGCTTTCCTTCCCTCTTCCTCTATATGTTCCTCTTCCTCATTGGCTTTTCACCCCACTCATCCCATTCCTTTGTCTGCAACTCATCACCTCTCTCTTTCCCATGCTTTCCACTCTGCCTCTCCCTTCTCCTCTCCTCTATTCCCCTCTCCTGTCCTCCATTCTCCTCTCCTCTCGCATCATCGCAGCCCAAACGGATCAGGTGTGAATGAGGGATCATTTGCTCTATGTTTGCTTGTGGCATACAAAAACTAGACGTTTTTGCTTGCTAAGCTACAGTAACAGTCTCCTGCCTTAGCTGCATATTTAGCATACATGAGCGTGGTATCCATCTTCTCATCTGGCTCTGGGCAAGATAGCAAATGAGTGCATTTCCCAAAATGTCAGACTTTAATATTTGTCTTCATCTGTTTTTGTGAAAGTGCTTGATTAACGTTCATAGTGGAGAAGCTGAAAATCTTTTCGTCGTCAGGATCATCACTTTTAAGTTCAAACTGAACGTATGACCTCTTCAAACCATCAGCAGTAGTGGAACAGAGCTTACTGAGGTCTACAAGCTCCGAATCAGCTGTATCTTCACTTCACGGGTGGAGTCAGTTCATGTTGTAATTCCAGAATGTAATTATTTCTGTTTTCATGTTGTCCATTAACACTGTGAACCCCAAAGGAACCCAGAGCAAATTAATGGTCACATCATGTACCATGGCTAGCTGCAGGAAAGTCTTTACAAACATTAATTTCTGATATTTAATCAAATTCAGGTTATTGTCATTTCAGATGACCATGATCAAGTCGGCTGTACTCGGCTGGTTTGAAGAGTCAACGTTTCTAGCATCAAGTCACCTTGTGTCGCCTCGCGTGTTTCAACGATGGGCATATCAGCTCACACAACAACACTGCAATTGAGATGGCGACACACGTGGCAGCTTCAACACATCCGCTTGGAAAGGCACAACACAGCTGCTCAATGGCACATGTGACGAGTTCAAGACAGAGACCTGAGGAAGAATTCTGGCTGATTTATGCGACAAACACGTATTAACACAAGCACACAAAAAACAAAAAGTCATAGACCCATAAAAGTAGAGCTGTGTTATCTACAGTGTCATAAGATGTATGATATTACACTGGGATTGCGTCTATCGTTTCTGTCCACAACAGGTCGGGAGCAGCTCCCGTATTCATCTCTGTGATTGGTAGGTGTGGGGAGAGGAAGGAGATTTTCAATAGAAAATCAGAGTTGATCATTTACTGAGGGTCACGTCTGAAGATAATCTGTGGTTGTACGACAGACATACGCCTGGATAGTGCTTGCTGTCCACTCATCCTATCAGCTCAGTAGGGAAAACAGACATATGCTGCCTGCTGCAACACTAAATGCCTGCTCGTCTTTTCTAGAATAATAAAACTGTGGCAAATAAATGACAAATAACCACAAACTTGAAACGTGTGTGACAAAAGGCAGGACTCCTCACAAACTCAGATGATAAGAATTATTATCATTATTATTATTATTACAAATCACCAAACTATGCCACTGTTTCTATTTTCTAGCCCTGGCTGACCTGTCCACATTGACCCTGATTAACACAAGGAGTCATCCTGACTGAATCGATCAAAGCTTGAAGCTGATGCTGAGCCCTTTAGATACAATACAACAAACACGAGTCACGAAATGATTCTTTCTTTGAATATACGGATGATTTACACATTTGAACTGGCTCAAAGTCACTTCTACCATGACCAAAGTACCCCATGCCGTTGTACAGTACGATGCACCGGTGAGGCTTGACTGCTCTGCTGCTGCCAGAATGTCAGTGGTATGAGGTTTCTGTGCCACCGTGGTGAGTTTCTGTCAATGACAGCATGAAGCTGAACAGCGAGCAACACTCAAAATGACAAAAAAACACTGTTGCCGGACGCCACAAGCAGACCATGTCCACACCCATCAAAGGCGGTTCAGTTAAATTTCCGAGGAGGTTCCTGTTGAATCTGTTAATGCTGAATCAATGAGCCTTTATCAGAAGGGATGAGAGATCACAAGATTTTACATACTAAATATAAAACCACAACTCAAACAGAGATCCTTGCTGATTCTCAAACGCGGCTATAAACGCCACGTCATACGCTGACCATGTGGGATTCTCACAGCGCTGCATGTGCAGAGCATGGTCGACGGAGCCGCTCACTGCTGCAGTATTTTCTCTGAACACTGCCTTTGATTCGTGGCGTGTAGGAAAAAACAAAAGAACGGAGGAGGAGAAGGGCCAGTGGAAGACAGGAGGAAGATGAAACACACACACACACACACGCACGCAAATGAGAGGACCAAATGGCTGAAGGGCTGCTTGGATAATGCATTAGATAGAGATGGCACTCAAAGCAGCGACACAAGACATGCGGAACTTCGCCAAACGTCCTACACACACACACACATGCACACACGTACACACGCGCTCACTAAGAATGAAGGCTGCAACACAAATGTATTTCATGACGGTAACTCAAATCATGTATATGTAAATCTCTGTACTGCTGGATTTGATGTACATGTACACTGTGTCACATGTACTGGATAAGAAATCTGGTAAAAATGAATGAATGTACCTTAATATAAGAAGAATGGAAATTGTCTGCACAACAGTTATGTGTTGTATAACACTAATTTCTAATGTGAGAAATAGTCCTATCTCATTATTTCAGCTTGAAACCACTGATGGAAACAAAAAAAGGAGGTACATGACACACTGTTTGTGACAGTTTTATTAGTCCAAGCAGAGAACGCTCAGGTGGGAGTGACAGCGTTAACAACAGCTCATTCAAAGATAAACCGATGAGCTGCCGAGCATTCGACCAGGGTGTGAGTCTGGAAAAGTGCTAAACTGGATTCTTACAGTACGTATCCATGTGCTGTTCACTGCATCTGCATGACAAAACGTAGGATTATGTTATACTATTAATACTGATAAACATCAAACCTTTAATGTTATTAAAATGTGAGAGAAGAACACCATGGCAGTGAGTGGAGAGAGTTCAGGAAATAAATGTCTATTAGAGGCATAAAACTGCCATGAAATAAATTGCTATGACGCATTTGTGCTGTGGAAACATGCATTATAAAGCTCGTAAAGACAGCCGATACAAAAAAAGGGGGATTTGAATTATTCCCAGTGATGAAAATCTATATAAAACAAAGGAAACAGTTTCAGGTGGTCAGACCCACAAAGATATAGGAAGTGAACATGAAATGCTGCTCAGTTACAGTATCCTGCAGGTCGTTTCACATTTGTTCTTTGCTGTATCTGCTCAGGAGTTTGTGTACTTTTCAGTAAAGTGTTACCAAAATAACAGCTGATACAATGGCTGAATAAAAGCAATAAAAGCACAAGCGCTGTTGAAAGCACCCACACACCCCCACAAAAATGAAGAGGAGTCAGAAGGCTGAGGGAGTCGCTCTCCACTGATATTGATTGTGATGTACACGTATTCCACGGCTGCATGTGGGTGATGAAGCTGATGTACCGCGCTGACAAGTTGAGCACATAACGTACCGAGGTAGCGGTAAAAAAATCCCTTCCATCTGCGCGCTCACATGCTCTCATACGAGTCTTTTCACAGCAACACTGGCGTGCGATTCAACCTGCCTTTTGAGTCCATGAAAGGCCTTGTGTCCCTCGCATTTCTCTTCGACAGAATATCTGACGCTTCCATCGCTGAATCAGGAGTCCACGCTGCCCTGCACATCACAGTCACATTTCTAGGACAGTCGCAACTGTGATCAGCAGAAACGAAAAAAAAAACTCAAAATAAAACAAAGCAGACAAGCAAGAAAACAAACAGCATTGCCCTCCCTTTCTCCTTTCTTCTCTCCTTTTCTACCCCGGCTGCCAGCGAGAGCCAGAGCGGGGAACGGGGAGCTGATACGGGGCTGAACCCTGGCAGGGCCTCTGACAGTGACCATATGGATCAAAGGAGAACGACAGCCTCGGCGTCCAGCTGGATACACACCCTCCACACACACACACACACACACACACACGACTGCACCTGTACGATACAGACACTCAACGCATTCCTCGGCATGCTGCCGAATAGTGGAGCAAAGACTGTAAAAATCGGGCATATTATGATACAAGCATGAAATTTAGCAGGTACATACTCGAGACCGATACAATCAAATAAATCTACAGAATCTTTAAATGTCAATATGCCGGCGGCTTTTTTCAAAATGGCCACCAAATCTACCTCCGGATTTTTTTTTTTCACAAAAACACATGTAATTGTTGTCGTTTACCAATCCTGACAACCCTCTACATAATGTTATAGAATGCTGGAAGTCGTGAGACACATTGAGATGTCATCTGACCACTATTTTTCCAGATAGCTGTCATATTGACCTCCATTGCCTCGAGTTATAGAACGGTCTACGATTGTCCCATTTTGGTTCAGATGTCGATTTTCAGGGTTTCAAGCATGCTGAATTCATTATGATAGTGGATTTCCAAAATGGTGGCCAACTTTGTGTACGCATCATCATTAGTATCAGACTCAGTTCAAAACTTCTAAATGAGTGATTAAGGCACATTGGTATACATTGGTGCACATGTTGGAAAATGGCTGCCATATTGAATTTTTCAAGTGGTCAATCAGGTAATTTGTTTATATGTGTCTCGCATACACTGCCAATGGTTCATGGTTGTGTCATAATTTGCACGATTCTTACCAGAATTGTATTTTATCTATTCCACTGTTAGAGAGAAATAGAAATTAGTCAGATTGCAAAGGTAAAGGCGTGGCGGAATTTGGAAGGTGAACCCAGGCCTCCCAGAACCCATTGTCTCCCAAACACACAGACATCAACGTCTGACAGACTTTGCCTCAAGCTTGGTCACTACCCCCTCTCACGGCGTATAAAAAGAAAACCTTTGTCAAAGTGCAGCATAAATATTGCAGTGCAGCTTGTCTCCCTTGTTTCACAGTGCATTTCCCATGATTCACCATCCTCCAAATACTCATGGGTCTGCAGCACTTTGTTTTTAGGTAAAGGTCTGTGTCAGGCTAGTGTGTGTGTGTGTGTGTGTGTGTGTGTGTGTGTGTGTGTGTGTGTGCGTGTGGCATGGTGGAGGCGTAAAAGTACTGGTTGAACGTGTGCCTCCCTCTCCGGGCCGATGTGTCTGTAGTAATCTTCTCAGG
>CAAKHB010007347.1:15352-94938 GCA_901007665.1 Aeoliscus strigatus
CAGTAAGTATCGTGGGACACCAAAGCAGCAAATCAAACAAACACATAGTTGGCAGCAGGGAGGAAAGTCTTGAGTGAAAGACGGAAAACGTTTAGATTCTGAAGTCAGTTTGTTGCTGGACAAGCATAAATTTCTTTTGCATGTATACTTGGCTTCAAATGGCAGCGAAGGAAAATGAAAGCTGACACTTGTTTAATTAATTCAGAGAGGAACGACAACCCCTCAGTGTACGTTGACCTGATTTGAATGGGTCAGAAACACCCTAAATTCACTGTGTACACTGCACGTCAGATCACAGATCTTTGGAATCAGCCCTGCCGACATGAAACGTGCATTTGAAATGCTGACTCTGGAAATGTATGTTGAGTGGAAACAGCCATTTTAACTTGTTCAGTTGTTGGCGTCTTTGTGAAAGTTGTGGTAGCTCTTCACAGATCATCCAGATCCTTGATAAAACACACAAAAAGGTGACATATTCTCCGTAAATTCACTTCCTGCGGAAGGGTTTGTACCGTCTGGTTCACTGCGCAAACACAGGATGGCTTTCAGTAGACTTTAGAGAAGGAAATGTCATTTTTCCACCAATACAACTGCGTGTGTCACATCTGCTGATGACCATGTTTGGAGTTTGGAGGTGGGGAGACAGCGTGAAGGTGCACTTTTCTGTCATCAGGTTTTGGTGGTTGTCACCATGTGAAATGTTTACCTGAAGCAGAAGGGTGATTCAGGTGGGTTAAGGTGGGTGAGACCGAAAACACCAAATGGAATACGTTAGGACACTGGGAGACACGTCATAGGCTCCAAAGCTCCAAGCACCACTGAGAGGTGAAAAGGCAGCAACAATCAACGGATGTTGATAGACCTCAATGATCCACGTGACACCAGTCAGATACTATTCTCTGAATGCTGCAATGTTTTACTGTGGTGTTGTTATGGCAACCCCAGTGCATTCGTCACATGACCATCAAACTGTTTGAATACAAATGCTGGAATTTCCAGCACGAGATGAGACTAAAGATATTTGTCCGACATTGCTAAAAGAGAGGAGCCCACTGTGAATTATAAACACGTTTGTTCTGTAATATGTACACCAGAATGGGAATAGAACATTCCAAATGCCAAAACCTTAATCCTGATATTGTCTGACAGAAAAAGAGATAAAAATTTCGATATGTTTTGTATCGTCCTCTGGCAAGACGATTTCACACCTCCACCTGTGACGAGCAAAGATCTGACGCCGTAATTATGAAGCTCGACAAAGAATTCACATCCAAAGTCAGTCACTGGAAGAAAAGTTTCACAAGGACAGTGGTCCACCTTGGGTCTGTGTTCAACTGCCTTTGGTCAGCCTTTCTTCATCTGTAGCTTCTGCCTCCAGACCCATTCATCCATTCATCTTCTCCCGCTTGCTCCGCTTACGGGTCGCGGTCGTGCTGGAGCCGATACCAGCTGTCAACCGGTGAACGCCAGGGTCCACCCTGGACGAGTCCCCAGCTCATCAGGGCCACATCAAGGACAGACAACCATTCACACCTATGGACATATTTCGAGTGACTGAGTTAACCTCAGCATGCTTTTGGAGGTGGGAGGAACCCTGAGAACCCCCAGAGAACCACTGAACCACCCTGTCGCCCCATGTTTTATCTGCCAATTTATATTGTATCTATTTAATTGTTTGATCCTCATGAGGATCTGAGCAGTCACTCAGCCTCTCTGCTCTTTAATCACTGTGCACTATATATGTGCTGTGTCTTTTCTATTGGACTGTTTCCTACATGTTATGCTGGCACCTTAAGCTATTGGCACTTAAGCTATTGTGAATTTTAACTGAATTTTAGCACTGCTGCTATGAGTGTGTAAAATCTCTCCATCTTTTTTTATTTTCAGTATGTTCTTGCTCCTGTGTGATCGCTACAACCTATTTGGTCTTGTGGAATGTTAATAAAATGAGATGAAATTATTCCTGCTGATGGTAAATCACCATCATGTCTCCTTTACTTCAAATTTCTTCAGAACTGGAGTGTTAAAGCTAAACGCTCCTTGTTGAAGAACATTTTTAACAAAACCCACGTCTCATTGGACGTTCTGACTGCACCTGCTAGTGGAATTGTCCTCCATCATGGCGTTCAAACCTGAGGTTCTTGTCTCACGGATGAATCGTGGTTGCCTTTCACAGCGTTTGGACACAGGTAAATCCCATCAGTTCATACGAGGGACGCAAACCAAATCTCTGGGAGCAAAATCTCATTAAACATATGTACGAAGCAACGACACCGATCACTCAATGGGATTGTAAGAGACACACATCCACCTGCCTCTCTCTCTCTCTCTCTCGCTCTCATACACACACACACACATTTCTGATGAAGACCTGAAGGCTCTCAAACCGTAATCACCTATGGGAGCGTTGGAACATGGAACGCCCACTGTGCCTGTGCGTTAATCTAAAACTGCCACCGTGGAGGCCTGTAATAAACAGTTGGCGAAGCCTTTTGGACAAAATGTGGATGGTAATAAATAAAATAAAATCCAATTAAAGTTTAAAGATAATCATAGCCACAGAGCTACAGAACGCGCAAAGACAGATTGGAGCCCGCAGGGGAAGAGGGAGATTTCTGTATGAAGCTCCCAAAGGACTGAGGCCTTCTCAGATTTAAATTCAAAAGCTCTTGTTTTAAAGAATGTTATAATAGTCCCAACTGGAAGCAACAGTAATTAACCCAGCAGGCTCGTGAAAACATGTCGCACATTCGCTTTGTCAATGGATGACAGACAAAAAAAAAAAAAAAAAAGGGACAACATCATTATGTCTCGTGATTTCCTGAGACACACATGATGCCTGCTGGCTGCAGCATGCTGTTGAAATCGTCTCTGCTCGGCTCCTCGTCCTCCAAAAACACGAGTTGTGATGCTTCACGATAACGTGTGCTCAGGCATGTGTGATTTGTCCCCTGCTCTCCGGCGCCGTATAGGTAGCGGGGGGAGGGGTGGCTTTTCATATTTTCCTCCCAAGGATGAGCAACGGTGACGGCGAGAGCTGTGAGGGTGGGGGCGGTGGGTGTGCATCACCGAGCTCGCTCACACTCACACACACGCGCGCACACACACACACACACACTTACACACCAGCCATTCACATGCCTGTTTCAGGAGATGGAGGGACAGATGCTCGTCCGCAGTGTCAGGGCCTCTCTCTTTCTTTCCCTGTCTGACAGCACCACCAACTGCCTCCTCTTACATAACCCCCTCCCCCTCCCAGGCCAGCTAGCTGCCTGCCTTCATTGGCTTATTTCTCTCTTTTTCAACCTTTGCATTTTCACCCCACTGACTGACACCCCCCCACACACCCTCCATCATCACTGCTTCTCTGTAATTTCAGCTGGTTTTATTAGCCCATGCAGGACACACATGGGTCCTTCTGGGCTGAGGCCGTGAACACCAGGCTGGATGCTTTCACTGTGGACTTCTTACATGCTGCACAGCAAAACCAGGACCAGGTTTACCACTGGTTTATCTATAAATGCGCAGCAGGACACTGAATATTGGAGAGATTTGCTTCATACGATGAACTGGTTTTGAAACAGACGAGAGAGGGAAGAGAAATCAAACAAGAATTGCTTATATAATCACATGCTGTGTGCAATGTATGACAGCTGATACGAGAGGAATCTAAACACAACCAGAGCCCGACCAAAGTGTCTTTTTGTCACCTCACAGTTAAATCCTCCTCATGTGCTTGAGTGATATCGTCCAGACTCAGCTCAGGGACTCTGCCATTGAAAATTCAGGCTCCATTTTACCCCTGTGCTTCTTCTCACCTCCTATCGCCGAACGTTCGCCGTTCAAAACCCCGATCAGACATAACAAGTGAAAACAACGCAGCAGCTTCTCCGGCTGCAAATGCCTGACTACACAGACACACACTCATGCACAGCAAGAAGCGTTCCTTGAATCTCAGGCTCAACAAGCTTCCCTTCCCCCCACCTCAGCTCCCTCTCATGCTCACATACGTGCACCTTGCTTAATTACAGACCGTGAAGCCGCTCTGGCCTTTTTTCTCCACTGTAATTCTGAAATACATGTAAATAAGAGAATAGAACAGAGAAAATGGAGCGCAGGCGAGCAGGCTCTTCCATTCACACTGTGCTGTGTGAAAGGCAACACTCCGATGCAGATTAATGCTGATTCTCTGTTTTTCTGGGGACACGTTTGTTATATTCTGATGCATTTGGGCAAATGGCTTGCGATAAAATGGAGGCCATAAATAAGAATGGAACAGATCGATTACATCCTGTCCCCCTCTGCGCTGACATAATGAGACACAACCCCACAATTACCTGATCTCTACAGTAAATTTCTTACAGATGTCAGACTCACTGACGAGAAATGATTTCAGTGACATTTCACATCTTGGGCCCCTGCTATTGGCCTCTGATGACATGCACTAGGTGTGTTAAATCTACAAGCATTCGTCATCTGCATCAAATTCATGAACACAACTATCATGTATGTGTGTGTGTGCAGTGGAACTGGATCCGTCCTGTTCTCTTCACCACTGGATCACAGTCACAATCACAGTCACAGAATTGGAAAAGCCTCAACGACTCTCTTTCATACATCCAGATAATGTGTTTTACTGCCGTCCCCCCGAGGCCCCACAGGCCCCACTTCTAACTCCTGTACATGAGAACTCACCTGGTCATACCACTCCCGATTGGTGCAGGTGCACTCAGGCCACCATCCTCCTTGTCCACCAGAGTTGTTGCCATTTACTTTGGGCCCACCCTTGGACTGGCCCTTTGGATTGGGGCCTCCAGGGCCTCCACCAGACATAATCTTGCCCTTACTTCTCCCCAAAGTGCCCCCTCCTCCTCCCATGCTTCCACCTCCCCCTGAGGCTGGAGCAGGTAAGGTCTGGCCTCCTCCATACCCAGGTGGGTATCCATAGGGCTCGGCCTGCCAGTCTCCTCCATATGACGGGGCATCCATCCTGCGCAGGGCAGCCATACGGGTCACCTCATAACATTCTGGGCACTTGCAGCAGTGGTGGTGTTTGTGCATGCTGGCTGTGCTGGCTGGGCTGACGCTGAGTCGAGCGGCGTGGCACTCTGTTTCTGTTGCCTCCTCCGATCTCTCACAACACGCTGTGTTCGGGCTCACAGAGCAAAAACGCTGACGGAAATAACACTAATCACAGCGATTTCTGTAGATTTTCCCTTGTTTGTCAAATCCGGTCGCTCTTTGCTTTATTCCTCTCAGATGTTGGATTAAAAAAAAAGAAAGAAAAAAGAAAATGATCGAGAGGGACGGGTGGCAGCAACAGGAAAACAAAAATACAAAATGGATATGTAGTCTTTGTCCTCTTGACGTAGAAGATCAAAGGAAATATTCAAAATAGTATATATGATCACACAATCAGAGACCAGCCCCGATGATAGAAATCTCCTCTTGCTTCTTTTGGTTCACAGTGATGCACATATAAATTCATATATATATATGTGTATATATATATATATGTATATATATGTATTTTTTGCTTGTATATCATATATATATTTACACACACAAATACATATAAAAATATGAATATAAACAGACAAGCACAAATACAGATATGTACAAGGATAAATGTATATATATATAAATATCTATATGTGTGTGTACAAATATATATATAGATATATAAACAAGATATAAATAAATGATATCCGCAGATGAAAATCTTCCTCTGGTAGTTCTTGGTATCTTCCTGCTCTGTGAAAATCTCTCGTTTTCTCCTCCTGCGTTGAAAATGGTTTTCTCTCTGTCTCTTTTTTCAGCCTGCAGAGAGGAGCTGAGCACTGGATCGCCTCTCAGCCAGCTTGCCCTAGATGTGGATTATACAGAGGGATGCGAGCGAGCAAGAGGGAGAGAGAGAGAGCGAGAGAGAGCTAGAGAGGCAGGAAGGGAGGGGTGCAGAGAAATACGTAGCAGCATCCCTCTAGCACCTCAGCCCTGACAGCCACAGCCAATCAACTGGCAGCGCTGCCATCAGCAGCAGCAGCAGCACCAACAGCACTGAGTGCTTCGCTCCATGCTCTTAAAGGGGCCACAGCACCCAAAGCTCGCCGCTGGCTGCCTTGGGTGAACAGACGCTGCTTCACATGGAAGACGAAACGCAACCGATCAGTTTTATTTGTCCGTCCTCTTGATATCTCACAAAGAAAATCATCAGGTTGTCCTCAGGTTGTCCTCAGTTTGTCCGCCCAGACTCTCAACCCTGATCCGCTGAATTCAGGGTTGACTCCACGTTTTACGTCAGACCATTGCAGCCAAAATCCAACTAGCGGTGAGCACCCCTGTGCCTCCGACCGATCACTGGTCACCTCCATGGTCATCTCCAGTTCAGCTACGGACTTAACAGCTTTCCTGTGTTGATTTCTGTGATGGCATATGCGTAAATAATCTCACAATGAAGCAAGTGCGGCAGATAAAAATCCCTTTTCTCCTGGGCATCGCTCGACCTGTCTCTTATCAGAGGATGCCTTTCAATCACTCTGCATTACTCTACTTCTCTAACCCTCTTCCTGCTATTAGTATTACTACTGGCAAGCTACATTGCTGTTGAATTACTTGATGCTTAAAGCCTTCCTCACTAGTCGAGTCAAAAGTAAGCGCTTTAGAAAGACTCCTGCAGCCTCGTTTACCAACCATAGGGGAAATATCTTATATTCACAATGATGACATCAACACGTGTATGAAACCAACACGATTACACGCTTGGGCTACTGAGTGGGTGGACCGAGGGATAGAGAGTGAGAGTGTGTTAGAAACACAGAGACTACATGGCTTTCATGCATCTGTGGCAGCTCTGTTTGCAGTGATGCAATGACTGTGAACCATTTTGCATGCTTGTGAATTTGTGGGCTGATCACATCCAGATATCCTCGCATTGAGGGTGACGGTTTATTTTGGTAGTGACCTGAGAGGGAATGGTTTAGTGTCACCATTAAAGCCCTGCATATCTGCATTATTAATGAAATGTGACGGGAACAGAGCTGGGTGTGTCTGCTAGGGGAGATGGTATGTTTGTACATACAGAGCCTGCATGAAACAACCACCAGAGCCATTTCAGCATTTTAGCATGAAGCCTTTAAATAAGCATTGAATGATGTGTTTAAGTGCTACTGTACTGCTGAATCGAGCGGGATTTGAAGGCAACGGCACTGAGTTGCAGTCGCACCAGGAGGCACACACAGCAGGTTCAGAAACATTTAATTACATGCACAGTAACTCACTCACTTGTTTTAATGACGTTCTCTCATACTAATCTACAGAGATTTGACAAGTTGACTGCAAAAATAAGGGTACATTTTCAAACAGAGACAAGAGAGCCGTGAAGTTACAGTGCAGCCACAAACCATGCCAAAGCCAATCAGAGTGGGGAGGCGGGGCTTTGAGGCAGCAGCTTGAAAGGACGATGTAAGCATATTGATCACGGCACACATGACCAAGCATGCTGCAACTCTCCTAAGCCTCACACACGCTACCCACGTCGTATTCACCATTCAGTGCAGTATTATGCAGAAATAAAAATACACGTAACAGATGTGACGAGCTGACAGGACGCAAACATGACTGTGAACCCAACACGTGTAATCTAGGCACACGCGACAGCTCGTCCTTTAAATATGAAATAACATACACAAACACAGAAATTGGTAGGTGCATTCAGAGCACATCAATTGGTTTTCTGCAGGGGAGCAATTTCAGCATTTAGGAAAAAAAAGGACGAAGTATATCCAGATACAGCCTTCATATACATATATATATATATATACACACACACATAAATAAGAAAACTATTCAGTAATTGGTCTTTTGACAGAAGTTATGCTTAATAGTGTAAAAATGAAAAAAAAATCAAATGCTTACTTAATGAAGTAAAATGAATATCGTCGCTGTGCTTTATTTTCTGATTATCAGTGTTTTTCTTTGGTTACTTCGGGCAATAGGTGACTGAAATTGAGCTTGTTGCTGGCAGACTGGCAGAATTTTCAGCTCACTTTTTTTTTTTTTTCAAAACTCGCCTTTTGGTCAGTTCTACTTTCTCGGCTAACACAGAAGTCCCACTTCTAGAGCTGGGAAAGTCATGTGACAGAAACAGTCCAATCACAGTTGTTGCTGTCTACAGAGGGACGCGTAGTCATGACGCGTGGTTACATTTCTGGAGAGCTGCACGACAAGCTACGCATCAACACAGATGCTACCGGTACACCGTAGTTACACCATCAATTTGACACAGAAGCTAAAACTGGGCTTAAGGATGCTTCATTCAAGGTAACTGTAGCAAATAATACCAACGTAATACTGCGTTCTGCAATATTTTCTCATGTTACCGCAACGTGGAAATCTCATACTGTTGCAGTCTGAATTGGAGAAGGGTCAATGGCATGAGCAAAATGCTGAGAACATGTTGTCGTGATGTCGCACTTGCAGTGGAGCTGTGACACAAGTGTGCAGGGACTGTCAATAAAGAGCACCCAGGAAAAAAGAAACTACCAGTTTATTTAATTATTCCAACAGAAGTACTTATAACGTGTGTGATTTTATAATTGTGAGAGATATTCACAACAAGTCACCCATGTGGAGTGCACTTTGATGTCTGTTTGATGTACTACGCCATCAGAGCTGACCCCCGGACAACGTAAAGCTCACAAACACAAGTAAAGCAAGCATTTATAAGGATTCTGCAGTGTTTACTCATGCTGACGTGCTAAAATAGAGGCATGTCACATCCTGCTTTATTGCTTTAAAATAATTCCTCATTGCTGTAGGCACAGATTCACTTAGCTCCTCCCTCAAACACATTGGCATCTCACATTGCTTGTTGCACTGTGTCATACAAACACACGGATCAGTATGCGACAGCGGTTAATCATCCTCCCCATACAAAATAGTGCAGCTTGTGCTAACCCGCGCCTGCAGATACGACCGTAATGTGCTGCCCAGTCCTGCACATTATGGAGCAGTGAATACTTTATAAGGCCACATTTCCATTCCCACAACATTAAGTCAACATTCAGCAAAGATGTTTCTTTAAAAAACTGAAAAACAATTAACAAACTAGATTACCATGAATCAGCTCAGCAAGATTGTACTTGAAAAAACATAACATTGGGGAAAAAAAACCCACCAGTATTCAGTATAAATGTTGTAACAAATTGTCACTAACACTAAAATCAAAGCGCGCAGAGAAGATTGTCGACCTGCCAAACAAAAAAACCCAATGAGATTTGTTTTTTCATTTGCACAAAAGGAAATTAACCCTGAATGACTGATGGCACTTTGAAAATGTGCAACAGACATTCACCTCACATACGTCCATGCATAATTAAATACGTGCAGCTTTAAATGAGTGTGTGTGTGTGTGTGTGTGTGTGTGTGTGTGTGTGTGTGTGTGTGTGTGTGTGTGTGTGTGTGTGTGTGTGTGTTCAATGTCCCAGTCAGTAACAGACACTTACCCTCCTTCATCTATCAGTAGACTCAAAAATTCGCTAACTCTGTAGTCAGGATCAATCTAAAAAGAAAGGTTTTGAAATTGAAGTGAAATAGCAGGAACATGGCTGCATATCACACTAATTACACAGCAAATCAGCATTAGATATTATTTTTCAGCATTGTTTTTTTTTTTACCTGTGCAGCCCTGTTAATCAGGTCAAGTAACTTCTTGATGCCGATCCACAGTTTCTGGCCCTTCACGGCTTCGGCAATACTCACCCGCTCTTTCTCCTGGAAACGGCCCAGCAGCTGTGGACAGAGTATGGAGACAGAGTAATTAGTCATTAGTGAATTAGTATTAGTGAAACGTAAAAAGCAACACCCACAATTACAGCTGTAAATACTGTCTTGTCTTTGCATGCCTCCAATTAATTCTATGATACTTCATATTATATGTCATTTCAATCAGATTTCAATGTGTTGGCATCTGACCCAAACAGTCAGAGTCAGAGTGTGTGTGTGTGTGTGTGTGTGTGTGTTACCTCCAGCGCCTCAACAAGCTGCTCTCCTCGTGAGATGTTGGGAATGTGGATGGTTGTGCTGAAAGCACGTAACATATCCATTTCTTGTAGGACATCTCTATGACATGTGGTGCCGATGATCAGCAGTTTGCGACCCTAAAAGAAGAGCAGATATGACTCATCTATTCAACTGTTCGTGTTGACCTGAGTGACATTCCTGGTGGATTAGTGTTCAACCTGACTGAACTTCCTGATCGAATGGTGACAAAGAGTCATGGGAAGTCCCTCTTAAATGCATTTTTCACATCTTAGACATGCTAACTCCTTGTTCTTGTCTTAAACTGTGTGGTGAGGATGATGTATTTGTAAGTATGATGACTTGCTGGCTTGAAATCGACCACTGGTCCTGCTACTTTGCTTGAAGATGTGAAGATGCCACTCATTGTCTTCAATGTTCACGCAAACTAGCAAGTCCAGTTGCCTGTGGTTTGAATCCAGCACGTTACCATGACCTGGATGGTTGAGAACCTTCAGCCGTAAAGTGTGATGCTGTTTTCTCTTTATTTGAATCACCACTAAGCTGATGAGTTGGAGAAGAACGGGAGAAGGATAGGCACGGAGTGGCATGTAGACAGGGGGATTATGGCTGCCAGCTGCCCCCCCATGGCGTGGGGGGTTGTGATGCTGCATGCAGATGAGGTGCCACACAGGCGGCAATGCTGCCAGGTCCTGGCTCTCTCACAGAGCCCATTCTCTTCCGTGTAGCCCTGGCCTCCCCCGGGCCCCGGCACCCTGCTGGGCCCAGCGCTTTACAACCTCAGAGGAGCACTGCAGCCAGGCATTCAACACCAGGCTCTGCGCCACTTCTCATGCACATGCAGCCATGTAGCAGGCTTCACTCTCATTCACAAACCCATCAACAACAGACACACACACACACACACACACTCTACAACCAAAGGAACTATGAGAAACGGCTCTCCACCGCCACCATTCACCTAGAACACAACGGACCTGGACCAGAAACCATCCACTCACACACTGCCGCTCCACACAGCCAGTTGCAGCCAAAGACCTCCAACAAGCCTGAACAAGACTTTTGGCATCAGCATGATCTGCTGCCCTCTTTCTGCCATCTGAGGACTAGCAATATTGTAACACAAAATGTTCTTCAGCAGCTCCAGCAACACTTGCAGCAGCAGATTGGAGAAACCAGGGCCAATCAGGACATAGTCTGGGCATCCAGCAGAGAGGAGACAGATAGTATTACTCATTGTTTTTACGCAACACACAGCTTCATTTGCATCCAAATAAAAAAATGACTGAACTTGAATCAACATGATGCTTTTAGCTGTCAGGGAGTTCTGTGGCTCACTGAGTGAATACTTCTGTCTTACCCAACAGTTGTTCAATGTCATCCACAACCACGCAGCTGAGCTGGGACTTGTAGGCATCTTCAAATATCTTGCAGAGGGAAGAAAGTACAGACAGGTCTGACTCACACAAAAATAGGCCTTTGGTTTGTGGAAATAGTCAGAGAATTTGCCATTGACGTTCAAATGTGAGAATACTGCCTGTAAATATTCGTTAACAGATGTAACACAAATAACTGATGGCTTGACATTTGGCAACCTCAGAGTGCCCAACCATCTTATCAGATCAGATCTTGATAAAGGGAAACTGGGAGTCTTCAGCGATCCGAGCTGCCAGCGCCGTCTTTCCACTGTCAGGTAGACCTGAGGGAAAGAACCAACATTTACACATTAACTGCCTGGATTATTGCTCATTTGTTTTGGCCAAGCATGTTTGTAGTGGGTGCTCTTGCGAAAACAAAAAAAAAACGACAAATGGGCGTCCTTCCTTCCAGTAGCACAGAGACCAGCTGTGTGCCTTCACTGTTCTTTGTCCACTGCACCAGCCGCTCCCCCTTATCTAGGACCGCTGATAATGGGTCGCCCCACCGGATTATCTCGTTCATGATGTAGCTGGCGTAGTCCTCCTGGTTGGTGACAAAGGCCTGGTGAGATAAAAACAGAGAGAAGAAGTGAGCCAAGTGTTTTGTACTTAGGTAAAGATGTATCCTTGAATAATTCCCACAACAACAGTTAATCTGAAAGACGACATGCGGTGGTAAAGAACTTTAATTAACTGTTCTCTGACACTCTTCAGATCCTCCTAAAACAGACATTTTATCAACTTCATTTAACTTCATTGAAATACTTGAACAATAAAAATGTTGTCCCCCCTAGAGATATACGTACAAGGATATTACAAGATACAAGTTACCAAATATGGTTCCTTTCCAGTTTAGGGTACTAGATTTTTCAGAAATATCAATTCATAAATGTGCACCACAGTTGGCCCCCGTCAGTCAAACTAACCCAAACTATCTCGACTAAATGATTCCACCTTTGACTTCCACCCTCTGGCCTCAGACCCTCTCCTGCTGACAGGTTCTCAGTAGGTCCTTCCTCCTCACCTATCAAGGTTGTCCAATGGGGCTTTTCACCTCCACAGTTCCAGCACGGCTCAACTCGACTCGCCACAGCTCTACCCGGCACTTTTGGTTTCCATTGGTGATAGTACCTGGTACCGGGTACTTTTGTTCGTGTCACTTCCGTTGAGGTTCCAAGTGAGCCGTGCTGGTACTGAACGTAACTTCTGCAGAATACAGATTTGTCACTAGACAGAGAGCTGTCCCAAGTCACCAACTACCGGCAGTCTACCGGCGATAGTGATTCATGTCCTTATTCCTTGTCAGATTCTCATTTAACATGGGTGATATGCTCAAAACACACACTGTGGTCCATTAACACACAGGTGGTAGATCCCTTGGTCTCTAACAGTACATCCCTACTGACAGGAGACATCAAGGAGCGATGGATCAGCGAACCGTAACGACAGGCCCCAGCTCCCTTCTTTCAGGCCATAGCACTCCCAGTCGACCAAGTACTGGTTTCACGTTGGAGACACGAAACACGGGTTGGACCTTGAAAGCGGCTAGGAGGTGGAGCTGAACAGCAGTGGCATTGATGACCTGGTCGACCGTGTGGGGAGTCACGTAGTGAGGGTCCAATTTGTGAGTGGACGTAGCAGAATTCTGGAAGGACAGGTCCTGAACCAACAGCCAAACCTTTTGGCCTGGAACACTCTCCGTCGGTTGGTGCTAAGCCTGTTGGGTCGGCTGGTGGTCAGCCAGATCTTACCACGCCGGTGGAGATGGGACCGCCTCCTCCAGCTCCTTTTGAGAAAACAGAGGGCTTGATAGCTGAGGTTGATAGCCAAGCGAGCACTGGAAGGGTACTGGGCCGGTAGCATGGTAGAGGAATGAGTCGTGGGACCATCTTCCTGGGATGCACTTGATTTACTGAACACACATATACTCAAAATACGTACTTGGAAGTAATCACCCCACTCTGAGTTTTCACTCACTTTGTAGTTTTTCTTTGTTTGACTGTACTCCGCTCTGCATCGACTGAACTTTCCCCGTTTACTTGCATGAGAGCCGGACTGGTTTGAGGAGGATTTCCATCTGACCTTTCTCAGGAGTGTCTGAGTTTTGGGGACTTTTTGTGTGATTCGTTGCACATTAATGAATCTTTGAATTTTTTTCTCCATTCTGGTGCCAATTTCTTTTGTGTCCACATTCACAGCCATACCTGACAGAAACAGAAATAGCAGTTTTGCTACAACTTACAACTTTTGATGTGCTGCCATGAAGTCCTGCCGGCTGATTTGCAGCTCTTCCACCGTGTTGGCGACCTACGACACACACACACACACACACACACGGTTAGGAGTGTGTAAATTAAAAGCTGCTTGTCTTCCTGCATGAACTCTGTAACCCCTCCATCGCATGATCTACTGCAAACTCAGGATTGTGCAATTCCTTCAAGCAGAAAGGTCAAACAGAGAAATGAAGGGAGGGACGAATAAGTGCTTCGAGGAGTTAAGAAGAATTTCACAGCCAGCAGACATGTGTAAGGACCTTGTTCATCACTTGTCTGCCATACATCATCACTCTCCAATATCTGTCGCACTGTGTGTGTGTGTGTGTGTGTGTGTGTGTGTGTGCAGAACACTTAACATAACAAAACTTATATGGGTTCCAGTTCACATTGATGAAACAACACACTTGATAAGAACAGGCAGACGCACACACTCAAAAAAAGCCCCAAACTGGCCTCTGAGTCGTGTCCTTCCTCACCTGGGGGGTTACTCACTGGACTAAAGATGTATCTAAATGCATAAAGCCTTAATTTCATGTTTAACTCATAGTAGAACTGAAACAATGAGTCCATTCATGATTGTCTGGATCCTGAAACAGTTAACTCCATTTATGTCAGATATTCATCTTATCACATATTTATCTTATTTAACATCACAAATTCCAGTAAAACCAGTATGTCTGTGAGCCCACACATCAGTGGCCCGGGTCTCTTGGTTGAGCGGGTAACTCAAACTCATAATATGTTACAGACAGCACCTCTGTAGTTCTTGGTTTCCACTGCCAGCTCTGTGACGTCCACGTCCTTGGCGAGCAGGTCGTACTGATGCATCTTGGATCTGAATCATGTGGTGAACCTGGAGGACGAGTTTGAATTCAGACTTTTGAGTTAGACTGACACCTCTCTCCATCTCTCCATCTCCGTCTTCCTGGTCTCAGCTGTCTATCAGGTCGGGCCTGTTGGTCACACATGAGGAGGAGGGAGGAAAAGGGACTGGAGGAGAGCGTGTGCAGATGTTCAAGTACGAAACTGGAGGTTGTAAATGTGGTTGTGGAAACAACAGAATAGTGCGAGCACATACGAGCAGGATGTTGTTGAGCTGCTCCACTCCATCGATGTTGGACAGCAGCTGGTTGACCCCCGTGTCGTGGACGCCTGTCCTCCCTGTTCGCATCCATCTCATCAAATATAATGATGTGGCACCGAGCTGTTCAGACAACAATATTTACGGATGTAGATCTGGAGTAATATATGAAAAAACACATCTGTTTGACACAGTGGAGCTAAATAAGTGAGTGAGTCGTTGATCCTGACCTGAAAATCAACATTGACTGAGAGACAGAAGGAAAAAGGGACAGGACGGCGGGGTGGGGAGTCCTCCCTTCATTCTCAGGCCTGTCAGTCGTAGACGTAGCATTTGAAGCAGGTGTGGAGTCATGCTTATTACCTACTGGACGGCATGTGTGAGAGAGAGTGTGTTTTGAGTGAGAGGAGGGCGAACGCAAGGTCAGCGAGAAATGGCTCCTCATTACGTGGTGAGGAGTGAGGCTCGACACAAGTGTCTCACCATCCAAACCAACCATCACTGCCTGTCGCCACACACACACACACACACACACACACAGATCACCAAAGTTATTATAGCTACGTCTGGGGAAAGGGCAGATCTTTCCTCTCATGGAGAAATTAGTTCTTTTCTTTTCAAATTGATTTTTTTTTTTTTTTCACGCGATCCCAATTTACATTTACGATGTGTGACGTTTGTTAAATGACAAGTTTCTGAAAGCGTCGCTGTGGCTAACAGGAGGAACACTCACCCTCTTTTGTTCATCCTCCGCATCTGCAAACA
Organism: Aeoliscus strigatus; assembly: GCA_901007665.1. Taxonomy (NCBI): domain Eukaryota; kingdom Metazoa; phylum Chordata; class Actinopteri; order Syngnathiformes; family Centriscidae; genus Aeoliscus; species Aeoliscus strigatus. The sequence continues at coordinate 30,931 of CAAKHB010007347.1, forward strand.
GCTTCCTGACGTTGGCCTCAGACTCTCCCACATACTTGTTGAGAATCTCGGGGCCGTTGACGATCTTTGGCTCACGTGCAATCTGTCGTGCCATCAAGGTTTTACCGCAGCCTGGGGGTCCATACAGCAGGATTCCCTTCACGTGCACACGAGCAGAGAGAGAAGAGAGAAGAACACTCAGATTCAGGGTGACCAACGGAATGAAGCCTCAACATCTTACCGTGTTTGAATATTTCATTTGACGCCGCTGACAAGGACAAAAACATGGGAGGTTGGAAATGTGAAGTGAATACGTGTAGACAGATTCTTCAAGGATTGGTTCTGTGTGCTTGGGTTAAGTAGAAATATCTGTCTCTAATCTTTGATGTTCCCTTTCAAACCTTAATCTCCCAAATCTGTGACAAATAATTTGTGGCAATCCAAGACATCTGTGTTTTGTTTTTCGTGCTCTACAATCAAAGGTCAGTTGTTTCTAATAATCATCACGCTGTTGCGGTTTTATTCCTTCTTTGTTCCACCAAGTTCACAGAGTGTCTCTTATTCTGAACGACCTTTTGCACCTGCTTAATGACATTTAGCCCAGACGATTTGCGAGGCCCCAGATAACCATCTGAGCTCACATTTGGGCCCGCTGAGGGACAAGCCGTCAGGATGACAGGTGGGAAAGAAGGGCTGGAAGGCAAGGAAATGCTTGTGTTGCCTACATCTATGTTACAGATATTCAGCCACAGTAATGTATTCACGGTATGGTATCTGTGTGACGTACACATGCATCTCTCGATCAGCACCTGCGCCGCTCTGCTCCCCACGCCTGCCAATTACACCTTTACCTTCAGCAGGATGCTCTATCAGACCGTGCCATCTCATTACAGCAGCCAGCTGGCCGCAGCCAAAGGCCGGCTCTTGCACACAGTCACCCTGCGTAAAGGTCAACTCACACAGTGCCGGGTGGCGCCACGGGCGCCGAGCGGCGTCAGAACGTACTTTCAGCCGATGTCTGTATTGGAAGAGATCGCCAAGCGTACACGCGTTTTCACAGGACTCCTCGCTCTGTGAGGTTCATGGCCGATGTGACTGGTCGGGCGAGGCGTATGAGTCACAAAGGTCCGTCCACCTGATGGCTTTCATTAGAACAAGCTGCTGTCCTCTGCTGTAGCATCATCACTGTAATCTGACAACTGTCTATGATCTATTCAGGAGTGTGTGCGGGGATCTTTGGCAGGAGATACGAAGCTTTTTTGAGAGGATCCAACTCACACCTCCTTTGTCCGGCTGCAAACTGAGATCCAAAGCTGAGCCCAAAGCAGTCCACCAAAATTAATCTGCTGTGCAAGCAAAGTGAGGAATAAACCCAAACAATCACTGACGTCATACTTTAGCAAATTAAAAAACAGCCGTATGCTTATCATTATTACAATGTACTGTGTCCAGTCCTGCAATTGGAACTTTATTCTTGTTTGTAGCAGTGATGTAAAATAAGGGTTTATATATATGGGATGCACTTACTTTCATTTTCAAAGAATGCGCTTAGCTGCAGTTTATTCAAAAAAAGAGAAATGAAATGGACATGTGAAACAAATGAAATGAACACTCAGAACAAAACACATGGGGGAGAGAGGCCTTCCTTCAAAATGTCCATTAATTTTGAAATACAATTTTTTCATGAATTTCAGATGAGAAACAAAGATGATCCATAAAATATGATGAACGAGAGTCGGCACAAACTAATGAATAAGTAAGTGATGGCTGACACAGACAAAGAGGTGAACTCACCCATCTGTTTGATTCTGTCTGGAGGGAAGACCTGGGAGGCGAAGGCTCTGTGGAAGATGTCAGAAAACTCCTTGTCAAGGCCGCCAATGGCCATTTTCTCAGAGTTCCAGTTTGGGCTGATGATAGATTGCCGAGACTCCCACGTTTTAGATTTCCCTGGAGAGGTGACACATAAACAAAACCTTGTGTTGCACACAAGCAGCTTCAAATTTTTTTAATTAATGCCAGCAATAAAATATTTTTTTTTTTCATACAGAAGAAAAAGCTGCAGGAGTTGTTTCAATTCTGGAAATTCTTTTATCTGAGATTCCAGTGGTTAAAAGAAATGAAGTACTTTTATACAGATAAACTGTCTGTAGTCACAGACATAACAGGGCCTTATGACCTACCTCTGCCAACATAGCATGATGAGCATAGTTAAATGTGAGCAGTCTGCCTCCTTGTGGTCAAAACGATAATGAACCTTAAGCCACGATAAAAACATAGCTAATTGTCAGGCTTGTTTTGTGAAAATTGTCAAAACTCACCAATCAGAGTCATGGGCGAGCTCTCTCACTTCTCAAATATAACCTGACTGTCTGCCAGTAACAAACCGATTTCAATCTGAGGAGAGACACACCTGATAGAAACACACACACACACACAGAGTGAAGCTCTGCAGAGGCCTGAAAACGAGCTGTTGATTTGAATCAGGTGTGTAGGAGGAGGGTGACATCCAAAGCATGCAGGGCAGATGTTCCCCGAGGACCAGGGTTGGGAAACACTGATGTAGAGTATAAGTGCCTCATGGGGGCTAGTGGTAGGAGGGAGGTAGTAGTAGGTCCTTGACTTAAGGCTATTACATGATACAGCTGGAGACCAGATTGGAGAATATTCAAACTAAATAATGACATTCTTAGTCTTATCGACTATAGTTATGTCAACAGAGGATTGGAGCCTATAGTGTGTGTTTAAGAATTTTCCCGGTTAGCTCCTACTTGATACAAAAGGGGGAACTTAATGATATAACAGAAATAATACTGAAGACATCAACTAAATCATTGTACATCACAAAATACCAAAACGCAATAACTATAATTCAAATAGTCAAACAATATTCAAAAGAATGTAACTTAGAATTTCCCTTTTCAAAACATAAATTAAATTTCATAAATATCAGTTATTTAGTTAATGCACATATGCTGATAATGGCCCTATATTGCAATGATAAAGAATCCTTCAAAATATTCCTGGATGGTAATCCAGAACACTACCAATGTTTAATCATCTGTTCTTGTCCCAGTATCAGCATTTCTTTAAAATTTAATTAAAATTTAGTTGTTTAACACCCAATGTATTCGGTTGTATTGTGGAGTGTGGAGGTAAAAAAATAAAACATTAAATTAAAAAGAATTGCATGTATTTTGCATGTTGTTTATGGTGAGTAAAACATTTCAAACCAAGTCCAGCCACAGCATCATTCAGTTACTCTTGATTCTGAGATCCATTTAATGAAGTTGTATTTTTATTAGAAAAAAAAAAAAAAAGTCAGCGGCTGTAGGGTAACTGCATTTAAAAAACCTTCTACTGGCCCTGAATACCTTCCCTTCATCACACATTTGAAAACCATGCCCTTCCAAAGTACTTTTACATTTCTGAGGTGCAAAGACTTTCAGCAACTTGGAATTCACCATATCTCACTTATGCTGTACCACTGTTCAACATATATACAGGGCCAATAATTAAAGCTGCATTCTGTTTATAAGAGACAAGACAAAACCCTTAAAATACAAAATATTTATTTTGAAAATGTCTTTATAAGAGAAATAAACCCAAAACAAAATCAAAACCATACAAATTGTTTGGTTACTAGCATTCCACACTAGTGCTAGGAACTAACAATGGAGAATTGCTCACTCAGGGGTAACGCAGACTTAGAGACAGTGAATGAAACTGTCACCACCTTTCGATTTCATATTGCACCCGAACACTGAGGCAAATAAGCGCCAAAAAAGTGGCACCAGTGGTGAAATGGTCTGTTTTTACATGAGGGGGAAGAGGCATGTGGCACCCATTTTACTTTTTTTTTAAACAAAAACACAAAACCAAAAACCAAAGAAAGTGAGTTTAATACATTTTGGAAAATACAACGGGAATAGAACTGTTGGCATTGATATGGTGTGGAGGAAAACAACAGCTAGAGGGAGCTGTTCAACTAAAACCTTTTAAAAACCGAGCAGTGTGCTTTTAAAAGATATGGACAAAGGAGAAAGCCTCGTTCCTGCACACATGGTTGGTAGCAGAGTCAGAGGATGCAGAGGTCAAAGTTGAACCTTTGAGGTTGCAGTGGAGTCAGTTTCAAGCTGGGTAAACCCAGCCTTACCATAGATATAAAGATATATGTGTTCTTAAACCTTTCATCTTTTATTGTGGTTGTACAATATTCCCTGAAGGCCCAGTGTGGCCGCTGAGTGTTTTACAGAATCCTGAAGAGATATCAAAATAAAGAGGGAAAAAAAACAAGAGAAGTGATGATACTGTCCGTTGAGGGAGAGTTTGGGAGGAGGGGGGAGGAAGGGGGGAGGGTCCTGCTTGCTGCAGTTTGTGGGACTTTTTGTTGCTCTCCCTTGTCCCCTTCTTAAAATGTTACATACGCTGGTCAAACACACGCTGTTCTTTCATCACGCTGCCAGAGGAATCTGCAGAACACAACAGAAGACAGTTTAGCAGAGAACATGCTCCTGCATCGCTGTACTTTACCTGTACACGACGCAAAAACTATTATTAAAAAAATATATATCCTCACCTATGTCAGCTTCTTGGCTTTGTTGTAAAGTGAGTCCACGACTTTGCTCATGTTCTGAATCGTTTCCAAGGCTGCTTCGTATGTTTTGTCCACTGGGGGCTCTTCAAATATGATCAGGACGCCTTCACCCTGGTCAAGGATCCCTGCAGCAGGAGGGGTCCATGGACAGATATATAGCTATCATGTATGATCACCGTATCGTTACGAACTGGGAATTCTATTTACCGTGAAACTTTTTGTCCAGAATCATCTGCGATAATTTCCTTTCAACATCCCCCTGTTCGGACAGACAAATGTGATTGACACTTCTGTGAAGAGAAGCTTCTTGACACTCAGCAGAAACTGAAAACTGCAAATATTCTCTCTCACCTTAGAGAGTTTGATGAGACCTGATATGTGTTCTATCTGAAAGAGAAGAAGTTGTTCAGAACATTTCTTTTTAGGAACATACATCACCTAGATAGGAAACAAAACCTACAAACACTGGAGGACAACGACAAAAACACAACAAATGGCTGCATCTGTGAAAAAAACAGGAGTTTTTACGAGCAGCTTCTCTACCTGTACTCTGGAGAAGGGTTCGATGACTCGGATGAGGTTTTGTTCCAACAGGCTGTCGTACAGTTTGGCCAGGTGAGTGTTGATGATGGGGTCGTCCCTCAGTTCTGCTTTGTACTCTGTGAGCGCCTGAGAGACACAGAAAAGAAAACTCAACACCCAACTGAGGCCTTGTTCACGCTGCCACTCCAAATCTGATTTGTAGCAGATTGTCGTATCCAAGTTGGTTTTCCGCGAGTCTGAACAGTGAAAATCCACACGAAATCTGATTTCTACAGAGAACACAGAGAGGTGGTTTTGAATGTGATTCCAGTTGGATTTCTGCAGGTCCGACTCAATCTGAACGTCTCTTGAATGGGATGGTGAAGTGTCTTTTGTGTCAGACGGTGCAGGAACAAGGATGTGGGTCCCGTCAATAGCACCGCTGCTGTCCATGCAATCTATTTAGTACGGCATCTGCCAGTGTGTTAAAAAATGATGAGCTGATGAAGGTCTTTGTACTAAAGTTGAATAAAGAGTTCTCCTTAGTTTTATTTTCTGAGTCAGTAAAATTGGATGTGGGTGGCAGTGTGAACAGTGTGGGGCTCATTTCTTCACAAAGGTTTCTTCTTACCCTTTCAAAGTCTGCTAACGACCTGTTCTTGCTGGCCTGGGCCACACATTTTAGTGCATCTGTCTATATAGAAAACGACAGAAGAAACATTATGGAATAATTTGAAAATGATTCCACACAGATGAAGGGCAGGAGACGGCAGATGCTTGCCTGGCGACTGGTGTATCGAAGACCCAGTTTACCGCTGATCAGGGATTGTACCTCCTCTGGTCTGAAACGCAGACAACAATCACATATGTGAGCGTCCAACTACAGCACAGACGGTCCAAGGAGACTGAAACATGACGTACAGGTTGAGAACGATTTTGCAGAGCAGCATGTATTTCAGGGCTGTGATGGCTCTGGGGCTGTCGATGGAGTCGTAGCCCTCGAAAGCCTCGAAGAAGTAGGAGTAGGCCGTCTTCCAGTCCTTCTCCTCTGCTGCGTGGATGATTCCTGTCACACACATCAAAGTTTAAGGACAAGATCTGTGGCTGTCAGCAAAACAGTGTCTGGGCTTCATCGTTCATGTGTGCATGAGGACTGAAAGGATTTTGAATTTCTCTCTCGGATTCGAATTCAAGTTAAACTGTGCAGCTCTGTCATTTTCAGATGTGTGTAGCACACTGGTGCCCTTAGGATTACTCAGTACCTTTGAAGGAAATCAGTTTGAAAAAGGTTGGTGACCCCTGGTGTAAAGCAACTTCATCTCTGAGAGCTGCTATGAATCAAATGTTATGAACGTGTGACGATTCCACCCATGTAAGGAATGTGTTGATTGAATGGATGTAATTAAGGCAATGCAAACTGATCCTGAACCAGTGGTTCTCTGGTGAAGACCACTGACCTGACTGCATGTCCAGTGCCGCCTGCAGCTTTGGAGGACAGTAAATGGCGTTGGCGGTGGTCCTGGCTGAGGTGAGGGCTGCACGGGCCTTGGGCAGGTTACTGAGAGCGTGGTACGTCTTACTTTCAAGCAACTGAACCTCAACCAGCAATGCTTTGTCATCCATCTTCTTCAGTTCTTGTAGGAGCTGGGACCCTGAGGGAAACCAAACACGTGACACATTCAACAACACTACAAATAAAGTACTACAATTCTGTTTTGCTGGGTTGACTATGAATTATGAGGCAGGTGACTATGAATTAACCCAGCAACATACCATGACCTGGATGACTGAACCTTCACAGACATCCTAGAATCTTGATGTGTGCTGAGACTCTTTCTGGTTCTTGAGGTAAAAGCATGTCCACCTTTATATTTCAGTATTTTATTTTATTATTAACTTACGCTGCCAAAGGTGAATCAAGAAAATAAATGGTGTGACATATCTCACACGATTTAGGACGATTAACATCGTCAGCTCAGTCACAACAGGACTGCAGCCAACCGACAGGAAAGCGTCTTTGCCAAAAACATCAGCAAACTCTCTCTGTCTCCATTCATATTCGAACATAAGATCTAGCCCTCGAACTGGATGTGAGCATCTTTGGCCTGTGCTTCAGCCCTCAGCCAGCCGTGAGATAAATATTTATTTACACAATCTGGTCAGACAAACAACCTGCATTGAACACATGACCTCTGGAGCAGAACTCACCGAGCGCCAAGGCCTCCTGGTATCTTTTGGTGTCAAAATAGAGTGAGATCAGTCGTGCCTGAGGGGATGAGACAGGATGCAGTGAGCAGCTGTGACAGAGGAGCTGCAGGTATCATCAACTTCAAGGATGTACGTCCACCAATGAAATCAAGGACACCAGCTTTGATTTGACATAGCTAACAGATCTTAAGTGATAAAAACTGTTTTTTGCAAACAAGATCTGTGTAAGAATCCATCTTAATATCCAATGATTCCACTTTTTTGCAATAAAAATCAATGGGATTTTGGTCATGTAATGTAACTAGTGAGCAGGAGCGACAGCATTGCTGCAGGATCACATCATGTTAAATTTGATCCATCTCTCTTACAGCCGCTGTTTAGGATTTTCCTTTTGTTTTCACCATCATTAATCATCAAAGACGCTGTGTGTCAGCTTCAAGAACTGTAAGAGGAGTAATAAGGACACAGTTGTCACCAAAACACCTAGAGTACCTCTGGAGTATCATCCTCAGTTGGAAGACATTAACGTCAAACAACCCAATTATACCACCTCCATCTAAAAATCCTTGCCTCAAGAGCCTGTCGTAGGAAGGTCCTCTTCTCCACCTTTGCCCACTCAATGCATTCAAGACAAAGCTCAACCTCCTGCCCTGTTGCTGCCTCCATGTCCAGAAACAGGTCAAGTAGAGAGCGAACCAGCCGGGCCGCTTTGGCCTTGCTGATAGAAATCAGGAAAGGCCTCACAAATTTCAGGAGACCCCCAAGTTCTGTGGACAGCAATTAACAGGAAAAACACACACACACACACACACAATGAACAAGAAAGGTTTGCAGTGGATAAAGTTTGTGCTGAGTCAAGACAAAATAATAATGTCAGTATATCGATGGCTCGTGGACAGACATTACCTGCTGCCTGTCCTGTCTTGGCCAGGAGTGTCCCCAGCTCCAGGATGCTCTGTTCTTTAACTCTGACAGCTTCCTCGTCATTCTCTTGAACATCTCTCCTCACTGGTACCAAAGAAACACATTAGATTCCCTTTAATGCAGGTAATAATAATAATAAACCAAAGAGGGTTGAAGCACAAACAACTGAAGCAGATTATAGAGCAGACATGACACGTTTCTTTCTGTTAACTTTCAAACAGTCTGGAAAAACTGATTTCACTTTTTTGTGAGATACCTTGGGGCTAAAACTAAGCATTTCCAACCAGCAAATAAGAAAAACAAAAAGCAAACATTTGCTGTCAGATGACAAATTGATGATCTTTGAGAATTAAATAACCTACAGTAAAAGATTATTTTCCCCCACACTTAACGACGACACATTAACGATTAATTGACAAGAACTGTTATCATTCCTGTAATGTTAGGCAACATCCGTTTTGCAAGGATGAATATTATAAACTGTGGCCATATAAAATGAAACTGGACATCTATACACATCTTAAATCTAAATTGCACTGGTTATAAAACTTTGGAGTAGTTATAAGTTAACTGAATTATCATCCTGAAGGAAGTGTGACAAATACTGTCACAGACTCCAAAGGACATAACAGAGTTGACAGCTAGTTGGCTGGTGTGACAAGGCAATTTGATGTGATGACTTTGAGAAACAACTTTACACTTGACAGTGCTGGATCTTTCAGGGACACTGGCCGGGTTAAGACGACAGCAAACGTTAGACAATTCCGTTATTTATCGTCATTTAATGTTCAGGTATTCATATAGTAAAGCGCCAGCGTTACCTTCCTCAGTTCACCAAGTGTTAAGACAACAAGCTAATTGCAATAGCCACACTTTTTCAACAAGCTAATGGACTGTCTTGACTCCAGCTTGTACGAATAAATTTCCTGACTGGATAAATTAAACGACAGACCGTAAATCGTACAAAACACTATAACTGTATCCCAATTCACGCTTCGGCCTCCAGTTAGCACAGCCGCTCACAAGCTAATGCTAACGAGCTAACAACCACTAGCAGCTGCCGTAGCGGGACCATTCAACAGTGAGTCAGCACGGCACACCACCGGCTCCTGCTACTGAGCCTCACTAGCTAGTACCGGCTAACACCGGCGGCGAAATAACAAAATGCGTTGGTCAGAGAAAATGAGTCCGTCTTAAAACGTCTACCAATCACCTACCTATAGAATGGAGAATGTCAATGGAGGCGTTGCGGTCCGTGCTGATGAGAGACTGAGCTCTCTGGAACTCAACCACTGCTGCCGCCGCCATCTTCCTTATTCAAATACTGCTTGAATGAAAATTATGTGCGTCCGTGCGTCGCGGCACTACGTTCACAAAACGCACGTGACGTCATTGTTTCGCGTATTGCATGTTGGGAAATATAGTTTTATTTTTAAAAATGGGTCACGATCATATTCTATGTGATGAATGATATTTGATTTGTTACCGATAGTAGAACAACCACACATATCCATTTTGGCGAGAACCCTCGTATGTCCTGTCTAAGTAATTAGAAATCCTTATTTTCAAAAATTAGAAAAGAAAAAAGTGCGTAAAATAATACAATCACGCTGCATGAAGGCTTTCACTCAGCTTCTACAACGATGAAAGTAACTATCGTAACCAAGTATTTCAAACATCGTCAGTAAACCCGCATCTGTTGCAAACATTATAAGAAAAGCAAATCCAAGATTTGAGACTGATGTGCAACATCTTGAAGTAGAATTTATTCCATACATTTTTGGGTTTCTTTTCAGCTTCTTACACACGGATTCATTAATGATTATAGAACATTGAGGCTACATGAAGTACCCATGTAGTTTTATGCCAAAAAGCATTGGAAACATCTATTTGAATATATGGATATATGGAAGTACATAGAACATTTAATGATGGACACAAATTGCTGGATAATACCAAACAGAGAATACAACAGGCATGTCTTTTAAAATAAAAAGGAAGGGCAGGTCTTTTGGTGGATATGCAACCTCTCCTCCAACCTCGCCTGCACACACACCCAGCACTCGCTTCTCAGGTGAGATCTTGCAGATGCATGTACACAAACTGGAGTTCGTTGGTTTCAGTACACAGGAGCTCTGCATGCTGCATGCATGCGTGTCTCTTTCTCTCTCTGTGTGTGTGTGTGTGTGTGTGTGTGTGTGTGTGTGTGTGTGGGCGGAGCAGCTGCGCGCACGGAGCGCAGAGCGGCGCCCAAGCACCACCTCCTCTGCGTCAGCCATTCGCACAACACAACATCAGCCCTCGCAGCATCCGCATCTCACGGCCAGGAGAACCAGCAGCACATCTTCATCTCAGCATCCATTCCACAACTGCCTCTCATCGCCTGCGCACCAGGATTATTGTCTTTGCTGCGTTCACTTTCTCCGAGATGATTTGATGTTTTAATCTCGTTTTATTCGGATTTAGCCCCCCCACAGAGTCGGAGATCTGGTAAGTTGTTGTCGTCTTTTCCCCATTATATCTGAAATAGGCTGGTGATGCACAAACGCGCTGCTGAATATAGGCAGCCATATTCAAGGACACATGGAGAGATATTTATGGATATGGGGCGTTTTCTTCATTTCCCATGTTACTTTTCAGCACCATGGAGAGCAGCGTCATTCCAGACCACGGCACCAAACCGAACACGTCCGTTTACATTTAGTCCGAGAGGATGCAGGCAAAGCGCGTCCCCTACTAAAACCCAGAATCAGATTAACAGACGGTGATGGAATGAAGGATGGAGCGCGCTGCGCCAGGTCTTCATGCACACTGCCACTGCAGTGAGGGCGAAAAAAAAACACTTCGTGCGATTAAAGAATCATCTGTGTTTATTTGAAAGGCGGTGAATCACATGATGGGACTTATTTTATGATCAAACAGGCATCAAACTCGACCTTCACCTGTTAGAAGGGTGTTTACGTCTCAGGCATCCATTTTAGCACGATGGAGGCTGATTTATCAGCCGTTCCCCAACAAATATATGAATCTCCATTTGTTTAATATTGCTGGGGACCTATTTGCACGGGACCTATTTTCACTTTAAATATTTGAAATGTGTTCTGTCTGACCTTCCAGGAATGCCTAAGCACTAAGCACTATTAATATGATTTATCTGCTGGGAGATTTAATTAGTATAAATTGATCCAATCCACCACTTACTGATACATATCAGTGCTGCTCCTCCGCCTGAGGTATTTGCAGTTTAAGTCCTCACTTTTAGGGGACATTACGGATACTAAGACATTATCTGAGAGAGTCTGAGTAATAACATATGTGAATCAGCAGCTACTTGTGAATATGTGTGGGTAATCTCCAGGCAATAGACTCATTATTGATCTTTTTTGCTTCCAGCAGTGCCCATCTGGAGACGCAGAGCTGAGCAGAGGCCGTCTCAGTCGAGGTTATCCCCCCAGAGAGCTTTTTACAGGATAATCTCCTCCCCACACTTTAGATGCCCAACAGCAGCCTGTAGCCAGGACTCCCTGCTCGTGGCAGCACTGAGGCTTTGAGACCTTTTAGGATCTCCACTGGCAGACGTTCCACTCACCCAGTGAGGCTAAAGCCCCTGGAAATCTCCGCACAGTCACCATGGGAACCGTGCTGTCTTTGTCACCCAGTTACCGAAAGGCGGCTCTGTTTGAGGACGGACCGGCCACTGTAGGCCACTACACAGCTGTCCAGAACAGCAAGAACGCCAAAGACAAGAACCTGAAGCGCCACTCGCTCATCAACGTGCTCCCATGGAAGCGGATTGTAGCGGTGTCAGCCAAGAAGAAAGGCTCCAAGAAGGTGCAGCCCAACGGCACCTACCAGAACAATGTCACCCACCTGAACAACGAGAATCTGAAGAAGTCGCAGTCCTGTGCCAACCTGTCCACCTTCACCCAGGATCAGAGCACCCCAGCTCTCACCAAGAGCTCCAACAACACATCTTCTGTCAAGAAGGCCCCCCTGACTAACTCCAATGTGGCCCCTGGCACCCCAAAGAGGGTGATCGTCCAGGCCTCCACCAGTGAGCTGCTGCGCTGCCTTGGGGAGTTCCTGTGCCGGCGTTGTTACCGACTTAAACACCTCTCGCCGACTGATCCAGTGCTGTGGCTGCGTAGTGTGGACCGTTCCCTGCTGCTCCAGGGTTGGCAGGACCAGGGGTTCATCACCCCTGCGAATGTGGTCTTTGTCTACATGCTGTGCCGTGACGTGGTCTCCTCCGAGGTGGCCACGGAGCACGAGCTGCAGGCCGTGCTGCTCACCTGCCTCTACCTGTCCTACTCCTACATGGGCAATGAGATCTCCTACCCACTCAAGCCCTTCTTAGTGGAGAGCTCCAAGGAGACCTTCTGGGACCGCTGCCTGTCCATCATCAACCTGATGAGCGCCAAGATGCTCCAGATCAACTCCGACCCGCATTACTTCACTCAGGTGTTTGCTGACCTGAAGAACGAGAGCCAGAAGGAAGAGGAGAAGAGCCGCCTGCTCATCGGTCTGGACCGGTGAGGGGATGCTGGGGGTCGGGGGGTGGGAGCAGCGTTGTCAGGGGAGGTGGGGTGTACTCCAGTCTGGCATTTTGACAAGTTGGAAACTTATCTGTGAACCTATTTATTTACTTTAGTCCAAACTGCAGCAGGGATAACAAATGAAGAAACACCGCACTGCTAGTCACAGATCTTGATCTTCTGATGTTGATGTTAACAACCATGAAAACCAGGGTGTGATTGAAGAGAGCTCTGTTTTGTCCAAATTCTAGGCCCCTTTTTTGGTTTGTGCTATATATATTTAAAAAAAAAATGCCAGACTCGGGTAAACCCTTTGTGAACAACATATATCTATATAAAATACTGGAGGGACAGAAACAATTCAGACAAAAGAAAAGGAAGCGTACATCTACAGCAATGAATGTGGACAGGACTGAGGCTTCAGCAGCCTCCCACCTTCCGACTGACGATGTGCTGTGCACTGCCGACTGCAGGGGGGCCAGGGCCATCGTCTGACTGGCTTTCACAGCGCATCACAGACGAGCATGTGTACCCGGGGCTGCGAAAACCTTTGGAGCACTCACACCATCTCCATTAACGTGGATACTAGTGGAGATTTTTCAGCTGCGCTGCACATCTCGGAGCGGACAGCCAGGTCCATCGATGCCGGATCCATATTTTGTGGGTTTGAGGCTGTGGACATACACATACATGGACAAGACTGGACGGCACACACACTGCACTGTGGGACGACACAGCCAGAGGATGCATGGCCTACTTGATGGCCTGCTGAGTGACTTTCTTTATTTTCACCTAGAGAGACAAGCCGATGGGTGTTCAACTCCCTTGCAGCTTTGGAGGCGTATTTATTGCTTTTTCGGGATCAACTTTTCTTTCATTTTCTACTTAGAAATGTCATGTTTTGCACGTGTGCCATGCAGTTTTACAGAGTTTCTGGGAGGGGGGGCAGGAGCGATGATTACTTTCTGTCTTTTTACTTGATTTTCAAACTGCATCTGCATTAGAGAATGCTGTGAACAAAGTGACACTAGTTTATTTAGCTCTGCTTGCTAAAATAGGCTATTTGTTGACCAGGGAATTCTTTTTGTACTTTTTCTGTCAATAGGTTGTGTTCCAACCATCTTGGAATGATTTTTGATTTGATGGTTATTATTCAGCATAAAACATGTTAACGCAGTGCCATATCGTTGATGGAAATCCAGTGTCCAGTGATCACTGGTTAAATGACAGGGTGGATTTTCTTCTACTAATAATACTCACAACTAATTTATTGCCATTTATTGTTTTGGCACATAGAAAGGAAAGAAAGGGAGAGAAGCGGATTGCTTGAATTATCTTTGGTGGGAATGACGATTGATTCTGGTTTATGCAAATGAATGTTGCAGGGATTTATCAATAATGATCTAAGTGAAGCCCTACGAGCGAAACCGATCTGACTATCACCAAAGTGACACCGTGAAGGACACGATCAGAGGAAAATATCCAAATAACATCTCTGACTCCAGAGACACGAGGAACTACATCTGCTGCTGCTGCAGAGAGAGAAAGACAGAGGGAATAAACGAGTCAGCGTCGCTGCAGAAAAGCAGAAACGTGCAGCTTATCTTGAGGTTAATCCGTCAGCACGCCCCACACCAACCCCGCCCTTGTGGAAATCAAATGTGAGGCAATGTCCCAGTCAGGCTGGCAGGAACAGATGAAGTGGTGGATTAGATCCCAACTTCCAACACGTTTGTCACACATCAAATTGATGACGTTATTTCCATGGCAACTGGAGAAGCTGTCAGTAGAGATCAGAAAATTGTGCACAAAGTTGTGCACACTCTCCTTCAGCAATGTTTAGAACAAAGGACCACTAAAGGCTTATGCAATGTGCAAAGAGAGACGGTTTTTCTGCAGCTGCGTTTGGCAGAAAATGAGCAGCTTCGATGGTCATTACCTGTAGCCTACTGGGCTGCGACGCCGCATGGAGTCAGCTAGGGACAGTTCATCACTTGCAGTATCATAATAATGCAGTTTCTGCAATGTTGCAGCAGGTCGCTCAAACAACGACCCATATTTTCTTGGTGTCCCCGTGCCCCACCTCTCTGGAAATGTGCCATTTTTTCCACCTGCATCATTGAGTAGTTGTTTGAAAAAACACCGAAGCTTATAAAATATGAAAAACAGATCTTTCTGTCAAATTCTTTTCTGTATCTTGTTGCGTACTTTGTAGATAAACAAAAAAAAAACATGAAGCAGTGGCTGCATGTGCGTGTGTGAGTGTGTGACTGGAAGTGTTTTATGTGTGACAGGTTTTATGATGGATGAGGAGTGTACGACCAACCACACTAGCATCTGAGAACTGGGGGGTTCCCTCAGCGGATGAGGTGGGAGGGGAAGGTTAGTTCATGCTGTTCAATAAAAACAACACACTTTTTTTTTTTTTTTGAAAGAGAAATAAAAACTGTCGCTGTAAAAAAATCAGTTACTTTTTGCTCATTTTAATTTATTTTTGTACTGTGATGGAAAATAAAATGCACTCAACGTTCATGACAGCTACGTGTATATTTTATATGTCTAATCGCATTTAATACTGACTCTCTATGTATGCACGACCATTATTTATCCCACATCTTATAAGAACCATATTTTTTGATGACTTGATTTGATCTTTTCAAAAGAATTTGGACAAAGTGACGCTCTTTGCACTAACAGTATCATCCTCGCATTTACAGGAAAATGTGCTTAACTTTACAGATGAACACTTATATATACTTACTTATATTACACTTATATATCTAAGAGCGTTTGGTTATGAAAATGACGAGCCAGCACTGCAGTGGAAGTCAAAGCCATTGCTCTTCAAAGATTTTTTAGAAATTACATATTCATAAACATAAATTACAAAGAAGCCTCATTGCAGCCTGGACCTTTGCATCAACTATTTTATTGTGGGTGGTGCAGACTTAAAAAAGGAATTTCGGTCAGTTCACACGTCACTGAAGTTCAATGAATGCTCACTTATTTAACCAGCGGGTGACTCAGTTGTATCATACTTACAGTCGCAGCTCTGGAGGACAGATGAGTCTGCAGCAGATCGTCTTCTATCAGCCAGGGGATTATGAACCCCCGCTGAGGTAGCTGACACAGTGGCAGTGGGAAGTGACGTTGTCATGCCAACTGCAGGGGGTTTTAGTCCTCCTGATGTCAAGAGATAGAACAGCCGCGAGTAGGAGGATGAACGATTGGGTTTGAGTCAGTGATTCATACATCACACATGAGAAACAACGGACAGGAGAGAATGCAGTCAATATAACAGTCAACGTAACACACGCACACACCTCTACACCAAACTGCAGAGAGAAAGTTTAAAATGAAAAATGTACCTGAATAGTAGGATCTCCTTGTTTCTATGAGAGAACAATAATATAAAAAAGTAGAAAACATAAACAGTACTCTCAATGTGCAATCATCATCCAATAGATTCTCTAAAACAAAAAAGGTCCAATAATCAGCTTATCAACTCATTTCTTCACCTAAAAGCTGTGACATACCATCAGTAAACACGCTTTAAAAATTACTGAGAAGCAGCTAATGATGCAAACAATTTTATTAATAAGATGAAATAACTTTCATTAGGGAACATCATTGAATCATTTGCATGAAATAGTATTGTAAAAAAAAAACAACACACAACTGGGTCTGGATGTTACAGTAAACTATGGTATGTGAAACTGAATTATTACATGATTATGCAAAATTTATATAAAACTAGGCACATGTTGAGTATACACATACATACAGATGTGACAGATATGACAGATGTTGCTTAAAGCCATAGAACACAGAATAAATTATAGAGAGAACAACAGGAGTCTGTTACCCTTTGGCCAAACAGACAGGAACAAATGTGTCTTTGGTCACAAGAGGAGCGATAAGGTCCCACTTGGATGGGATATTGTTTAAACGGGACTCCTGCTGGTTGTATGGCTGCTTAGATCATTAATATAACAAAGTAAATCAGCGCATATTAAAGCTCAGACTGTAGCAAGTGTTGTCCCACCATAGAATCAGTATTTACCTTTCTGATTGCTGCTTTCTTTAGTTTGTTTGCAGGTGCATGATATATTATTACAACAAAAAATACTTTTGGACATGTCCTCTTGTCCCCTGGTCCCCTTTTACATGAACAAAACCACTGAAGGAAAAACAAAAACGAGACCTTCACTGCCCTGCAGGACGGTATAGTCAGCTCAACTGGGCGAGGAGCCCTGTGATCTGACAGAGGAAAGGAAAGAAGATGGAGGGAGGAATGGAGCATCAGAGAGAGAGACGAGGAGAGGAGGAAGGCAAGGCTTTGTCCACGACCCCCTTTGCCTTCAGAAAGCCGAGAGAAGCGGCGAAGTGACACAGAGTCCATCCTAATGACGAGTGGTGAATAGCAGAGCAGAGAGGAGCCCTGTGGGAGATTACCATTCTCCAGTACAAGGAGAACTGCAGTCACCCACACACACACACACACACACACACTAAGCCTGAGCTCCACCGAGAAGACACTGGGACGCTACTAATGTCACCTCCTTCACCCACACGATGACTTCTCTGAACATTAAACATGTCAAAGTTGTGCGGCAGAATGGAGATTCACTCCTTCACTTACAAACTAATTACAATAAACAGCTTCTCAGACGGCTCAATTAGTGGCTAAAATGACGGGTGACAAGTTTCCTTTCCCGTCTGACAAGAGTGATGCTGTGTTCTCAACAAGGCCAAACACAGAGAGAGCTCCGACTCTCAACCTTGTGCTATTGTGTTCCAGTCAAAATCTATAAACTTTACAGTGAAAAGACAGATATCATTGTGTCAGTTGTTCGTAAAACGTTAATAGAAATGAGCTTTTGGATTTCAAACTGACCATTATTTGACATTGGCAGTTGGCAGTGTTACAAAGGAAGAGATGCAGTAATTCATCTGAATGATTACTGCCACTTGTGTCACCAGGCTCTCAACGTGCTGAGAAAAAAAGTGGAATTTAATGTTCTAATTAATGACATTTATCATTCAGTCAGGAGAAGCTCTCACAATGGCCAGAGGGGTTTAGCCCTTGTTCATGGTTCGACGGAAAGATGTATTTAGCTCCAATAATGATGTTTTACTTTCAATAAACAACAGAAGCTGAATCCGTTAGCTATCCTGCTAATGGTAGCTATACATGAATAAGTTTCCGACTGTTAAAGTTGAAGAGTTACAATCAGAGGTTTTGTCACTGATGTCTGGTGTTACAGACTGTAGTAGTAGTAGTAGTAGTAGTAGTAGTAGTCCATGTACCAACATGGCTGGTCCGTCTTACTGATTCAATCAGAAAGGAGAGCTAAATCTGTTCGCTATTCAGCTAACGCTGGCTTAATGAAATATGCTTCAGTTTGCTTAAGTTGGCTGGTTTCATCAAATGTTTGGTCACCGATGTCTTATTATCACAGGGACTCACACACTGGATCTGACATGTAAAACATTGAAGACAACATTACAGTGCAGATTATCTGCACCGCCCCTGTTGAACTATCGTTGTCTGGTGCTATGTTGATCCCATTTAAACAACGTGTGTGCAATGTTTCAACATTTTCCTGTGAAAAGAACTTGAACTGACTGGATTAGTGTGATTTACAGATCAGCTGTGCATCAGAATTCCCCTCATCAGACAGGAAGTCTGATCGCAGACCTGCAGTGTGGCCGCTCGCCAGGCTGTAATCAACACACACACACACACACACACACACACACACACACACAGCCTCACACACACTTTCTCTCTGGTGAAGAAGGATATTTGTCAACTGGCAGCCAATTCTGAAGAAGTCATTAGGCTATTGGCCCGACAAAAACACAACAAAGGAGACAAATTTTAGGTGCTGGAGTTCATATGGGATTATACAGTAGAGAATAATGAGTACTACTGACGAGTAAGTGCTGTGTATACACCTGTATGTCTACATATATCTAACCTTTAATATATATTTATATATATCAGCATATTATTCAACTAGAGACAGCAGAGAATATATGACGAAAGATTTAAATTAACAGATTGGTTCTGGATATGCTCAACACATCCAAAGATTAACAACACAATCAATGTATTCGGAATTTGTGCCTCACACGCTGTCCGGCTGATGTTCTGCTCCCATACATGATTGTAAACATTTCATGGACTACAGGCCTGTGAACACCATGTCCATTTCCATTTACCCGAAGTTGGCGCTTGTTTAAAAATAAATACCATATCTGCTCAGAGCCTCCGTATGTTCAAATGTGATCACCCAAAAAGTTATCCATGAAACATGTCCACAATAAAGCTCTTCACAACAAACAAAATATGTTTCGTGATGGGATTTTTTTCTGAGTTGTAATAAAATAAAATAAAATCAGCCTCTGTGCAAGATTGGATTTAAAAAAGGAAAAACAATGGTTTGCAGAGGCCTCAAGAGTGAGCACTGGAGCTCTTTTCAGTCGCCATCAAAGCAAATCTTCACATCATATTTCTTCTTCTTGTAATTTAGACAAAACTGACTGAATGTATGACGAAAAAAGAAAATCCAAAAAATCCAAGACTTTCCTTCATTTTTTGGGGTTTAGATCTGGCTCCAACACTGGGATCTACAGGATTATATATTCCTGCAAAGCCTTTTGGACTTCCCTGCATTCGGCCACCACAGTGGTGGCTGTGCATGATCTTCTCACATTAGCAACCACCAAATTAAAATGAACTAAATATTGCACATAGCAAATAATTTGACAAAACAAAATGAACATATTGGTGGATTATTCTGTAGTGCAGAGACAAATCTCCATTATATTCGGCATGTAGGCGTCTTCCTGTTCAACATTGCATAGAAATCTACAAATATGGCATCATCACAACTGTGAGGATTCAATTGGATGAATCCTCCATCAAAGCTGCTAACTACACAGTCACAGTACCAGCAGCTTTCTGCAGAAAAAAAAAATCATCTACATCACATCCTGGTTTGAAATCTGCTGGTGCTGCTTTCATTGGCCCACATTTTAATTTCCGGGGACGGCCAGGATGTAACCAGATCGGCTTTTGGTGAAGTCCGGCTGCGACTGGTTGATCTTGGGTTCGACAATGACAGTGCACTTCCTGCCGTTCATGCTGCACTGAATGGGACTTGTGATGTTCACCTGCAGCTTCCTCTTCTCGCTGCAGACAGGAAGGAGGAGATGGAGACAAAAAGGAGGAATGTTTAGATGTTGGAGGATGAAGGTCACATATTCTTGAAACTGAATTATTTATATTTACTTAAAAGTTGCGTCGGTGGACACATTCAATCACTGTAGTAGAACAACAGAATACGTGTGTGTATTTATCATATCCAAAGCCATTATAGACATTTGGTTGAGTATGTGCGTGTGTGAGAGAGAGAGAGAGAGAGAGAGAGAGAAAATGCTAAGAATGTTCGGAGAGTGTATGTGATTGAGTGTAGTTAATACCTGGAAAGCATCTATGATTTATGGCCATATTGACTGTGACTCTATCTCTCTCACAAGACACACACACACACACACACACACACACACTATTAAACCGTTATGTTATACATACATATATATATATGTTAGATATTTCTGCACAAGGGAGATGTTGTTTGTGAGTTAAGACTGAAGGTATATAACGATGTGTCCCCACCCACTCACACTGCCCTCACAACAAGAGATGAGCTGAAGACGGACCGATAGAAGATGCGGTCGACATAAGTGGTGGTTTGGTGTATGTTTCAACACACAGACTAAGACAATTAAGATGAATAACAGGGGAAATCAGCCACCCATGCTGCTGAAGGAATGATCCATAGGGTGCTGCAGGTTTGCAGGAAAGCAGCTGATTTGCTTTTAGTGTCTGTCACATCCAGTTAGAGTCTTTCTGGCTGAACGGATGCTTTGCCTCGTTTGCTCTTAAACAGGATCGATGACTGGCATCAGAGTGGGAGGGGAAGGAAAAAGGCAGAAAGAGGCTGTGATTCAGTACAATAAAAACGTAGTGTTCTGTGTGTGTGAGAGAAAGAGAGAGAGAGGAAGATTAAATGTGATGGAAATGGAAAGGGCTTCGAGGAATAAAGTCAAATATCCATACCGACCCCATAGATTGAACCAAACCGGTGTGCTCCGAGTCCTCTTTTTCCACTTTTAGAGTGTTTTGGCCATTGCCATCTTGGTATTTTGCATCCTCCATCGTACGTAACACCTGACCATTGAAAGGACATCACAAATGCAGGTTCCTCCTCTGTTAGCTGGTTCCAATTCAAGGACAAATGTGAGATAAATGTGAGATGTGAGATATATATGAGATATATATATATAGGTATCTCCACAAATGGGTCTATCACTAACTTTACCTGCATGGAATCAAAGCCAACTGATGATTGGTCGATACTACTAGTACTAAACCAGTGACACAGATATCGGTTTATTCTCAATACAAGGGATTACATTTCCAAAACATGCTTTGAAATCACTGCAGGATTCAGTCAGGTATTTGTCCCTCACACCCAAACGTAGGCAACGAGACGTGAACCTGATCACACTGACTAGTTGTGCAACAACAATAAGTCATAAACAACCGCAAAAACGCCTCTGCAGCCCACGCCGCACTCCTCTGCAACCAGTGTGCTTCTCTGTGTCTTGGCTTATACAGACTGGAGACCTCAGGGGTATCGCTGATGCAGGTTTCCATGGCAACCCACCATGAACTGAACTCCCCCATCTGTCATGGCTGCCAGCCAACGGTACTGTGTGTGTGTGTTGTGATTATGTCTCGTTCCCTCATCCTATTACTTCTCCAGCTCACTGTCTCTTGCTGAAATGCCAGAGGGATGCTGTGCTGTGCTCCTTGTGAAGGGCGAACAGGGTTAGGATCGCTTACACACATACAAGCACACACACGAAATACAATGCATCTGTACAAGGCGTCCACTGGGTACACTGAAGGGGTTTCTGACACCTTTCTGATCTGTTAGCGCTGAAGCTCACCTCTGAATAAATACTCTGGCATCCCACTGAAAAACAATAAAAGTGGTCTTAAGGTCACTGGATGGTCTTTCCCCACAGGAGGCCCGGGACAGTCAAAGCCCTGAGGGCCGACCTAGTCCTTCATGGGAGGGACTCACCGACTGGAAAATCAATTCTTACCTTTTCCAAGCCCCCCCCGTATGCCCTTCAATGCCATGTGAGTCCAAGCCCACCACAAGAGCAACTTGATAATTTGGAAGGAGGTGAAGGAGAAAAGGTGAAGGTTAATGTGAATGTTAGCTCAGGAATAAGCTGTTGGGCTGAAGAGAGCCAAAAAGGAACTGAAGAATAAGCTGAAGGTGGTTTAATGACGACGTGCTGGGTGGCTGGCGATAAAACGACATCTGGACTGTGGCGAATTTTGGAGCGGGTAAAAGAAGTGGGAGAGGACAATCTGAGCTATTTTCAGGTCGAGGAGCCTGGATTACCTCCAGTCCCACTTCTGAGTCATCCCTCTCATCGTGTACCTGGCCCTCCACCACTCTGCTGCTGAAAAATATATGAGCGCTGCAGGTAGGGAGGGACCCTTGGTAAAGCTGAGGTGATCAAAGTCATTTCTAAATATGATGACAGAGACATCTCAGAAGAAGACACACATCACTACAGCAGGAACAACATGAGGCTTTTGTTTGGATATTTAGTGTCTGTGCAGGAGGCTAGGGGACAAAGTCGATTTCCTCTGAAAACCTCAGGCCAAAAATGTCTTGCTCTCTTGGCTTCTCCAGCAAACTGTCATTTCCAACACCAGAAATAACACAACGGAAAAAGTCTACGACTCCTAAAACGACTCTGTGGGCACAACTTGATATGAACTGAGGAGATGGTACATCTGTGACTAAATAATGTTTGGATTACTCGGTATTGGCGTGTATGTGTGGGTACCATATACCAGGGACCCACTGTAACCCCACCCAACGGAACTGTCTCCAAGTGTAAAATAAAAACAATTAAAAAAGAGATGCAGCTGTATGTCTTTCTTCTGTTGGAGGAAATGTGAGTGTGTGTTTTGTTCTTCTCTACTGCTGCTACAACACACAGCATTTCCCTCGGGGGAAGAATAAAATACACTATCTGTTGTAAAACACACATGTAACGACGCGGCCGCCTGTGCGCTACAGCAGAAAGTGAATCCACACAGAGACAGACGTCTGATCACACACAGTCCAGTGATGCTTTTATTTTGAAAACTAGAGTCACCTCACATGAATATTTCACTTTGACAGACCACACTGAGATCAAGACAAGGTATGGATGGACTTGTCGCAGTGTGTGTGTGTGTGTGTGTGTATGTCTATCCGTGGCAGCACAGAGAGAGACAGTGGGGGTGCACACTGCAGTGAGAACCATGCTGCTTTTCTAACAGATGAACTGTCAATCATTTCTTCAGAAGTGTTGTGTGCGTCACTGCAACAACTCATTTCTACAGCAGATTCACGTCTTGAAAAAACATTTCATTAACTGTACGGTGTGTGACAATGCGCCGCAGACCTGAGAGCATTAACACCATGTTGTCATCATACGGCTTCAAATATCAAAGTTGGCAAGTCAGTGGATGAAACAAGCACCTGCACGAGGCATAAACGCTGCTGCTCCAGCAGAACTCAAGTTTTCTGAAGAAAACTTGAGTGTGATGTGTTGATGGTACAAAAAAACCCAACTCATATCGTTCTCAATAAACTCCAGGGAGGGAGCACACTCATGATTTATCTGGCAATGAAACATATCTTCACTGATTTATAACAAAAAGGAGAGACATTTTGAAGAAATCCTGTAATATCCCCTAATAACTCTCTGGAGTTGATGTTTTGAAGTGTAATTAATGCAGAAGTGAATCCATAAAGTCTCCTTTTATTGCTTTCGACTGCTGCTACATGCCATGTCTGTGTTTCAGCCATAATCCAACAGAAGATGATGAATTATGACGATGACTCACCCTGCAGAGGTCACTAATAAGATTTGACTTCCATCCCTGATCAGCTAACTGATGCTTTATATCTCAAAACAAAACTGGCTACAAAATGTAAATCCTGTAAATCTGTGTGGATGATGGGAGAGAGAAGCCACGTTTATCTCTTTATGTCTCTTGTTTGTCAAAGCCGCATAATCAAATGGTACACAGATCTGCATTTAAAACATGACACAGCATCTCTCACATGGAAGCATCACTCTCTCACGTGTTCCTGTGTGCTACATCGCTGCTGGAGAGGAAGCAGACCAGTTGGGTCCGACTGGAAAACTAAATTTCGGAGGTCCTTAATATATGGATATGATGGTTTTGCTGCGATACAAATCACAGAAGACAAACTGGGCAGCTTACGATGTCTGCGGATTGTTCTGGAGTGCACGTCCCTAATTAGCATCACTTTGCCTGAGATATACAGTTTTGCTAAGTCTGCAACTGCATGAATAATAGACCAATGCAGGGGGAGACGCAGAGAGAATGTCTAACCAGACACCAAAACAAGGAAGGACAATGCAAATAAAAAATAAGGAAAGATTGAATAAAAAAAATTGATCGAATGAAAATCTGTAAATTTCTGTAAATAAATCATTTTCATCATTTAATCACAAGTCATTTTCCATAAAATTGGTGATCAGTGTTCCCAGAACCTCAAAATGTCAAAGAAATGCAGCCCTTTTGTATTTACTTCACTACAAATCTGTGTATATTTCTTTTGCAGTACTATGTCCCTGAAGCAGAAGAGATTGTGGACTTAACAGGTCATTTTCAGAAACAGCAGCCAAATACTATGGATTGGATGTTTGTAATGGGGGGAGGGGTGAAAGGTGGGAAACCAAAGTGAGTGTACCAAAGCTGTGCCAAAGCTTAAAGCAAAAAAACATCGGTTTTGCTCTTGGCTTCTGCAAACCAAGAAGAAGGAGGTCAGGTGTTGTGGTAACATACTGGATCACACTGCCTGTAAATGTGAGCTGCCTCTCTATTAAAGTACTTACAATAATCCCATCGGACACATCAGAATACACCAATGGTGTCACGTCCCATGAGGCTGCGTGTGAAGCTGCATCATACATGAGCAGCACCTCTTGTTAATATGCTAAGCTAGAATTGCTGCTTCTTTGTGCACAGTCAGCAGGATTCAAGCTGCTGCAGTAATGCTGACTACAACCCTCCAGTGTCGAGATATTGTTTTCCTGCAATTTTGTCAGTGTAAGAAAATTCATCTGGACATCGTCACATTGGAACCATCTGATTGGTCATCTCATCTTTGAATAAAGTGAGTCACCGCAGGGGGGATTTCACGCCTAAAAGTCCAAACCAAGGTCTGTTTTGGTCCACTGACCTCATGTGATCCTTGGTTCGGGTTTCACACTACAAGAATACCAGAGGACCAATGATCTACTGAGTTTCTGTCCTCATTCTGCTGCGTCTCCCTGACCTTGATTGGCTGTCAGGAGGTGTGTGTATGACATAGAGCTCAAATTAGCTTCTTAGCACCGTTTACCACTTAACAAAGAAGGTAAATGAATAAGAGCACCTCTTTTGGGTGGATCAAATTTTGGTTCTTTGGTCCGGATTATGGTCTGAGCTTTCACTTCTGTAAATTGGTTTGCATCAAATGGTAAAGTCAGAAAGCCCGGACCAAACAAGGTAGGTGTGAAAGCCCCCAGTCAGATCAGGTCGGAAGCAGATTGAAATCATGTGTACGTCCAGTTTGGGTGAATATCTTTGCTTAATCTTTTTAATAACATACAAACTCTTACTACACCATAAGTAACTAGGTTTACGTGTCTACAAATAAAAGCCATTAAGCAAAGGGGATTCACCTCCAGTGGAGGAAAGGCGATGGGGGACACTGCATCTTGTGTATTGCTGACCACTGGCAGGTTGTCCACATGGCATCTGGAGATTGACCGTGTCTATTCCCACAGGACAGCGTGTGAATGAGGGCCATCAATAATTATTTGCAAGGCGCCCCAAAGAGTCCAGCACAAAGAGGACACACTTCTCACGTCCACATCTCTGTTTGAGGACTCAGTGGGAGATGAAATGGAACCGGAAATCTAGAAGGGAAAGGTGTTTGTCTCTGGGGGAGACTGTGATTGGTCCACAGATGGCGGAGGCTGTCTCACGCTGTAGCGGCACAGCAGGAGGCTTAAACAAGTGTGGTTTGGGAGTGGTGGTGGTGGGGGGGGGCACTTCTGTGCAGCAACCTGTCAGCCTCGTTGTTGTTTTCTGTGAGCCATGGAACCCGTGAGCTAAACATTACGCACCAACAGGCGGCGTCTCTTTCCCCTACCTGAAGTCTCAGCGGAGTTACTTTAAAAGGTTCATTAGTTGAATCAATGACAGTGAAAAGTATAAAAAAAGACAATTAGTTGCTCACTACTGAGGAGAGACGGCTCACTCTTCAAGTGGTTACATCCGAGATTGTGTTCATTTGAGGTGATCAATACATCAATCCAAAGTCCATCTGTTATCTACTGACATTTCACGGTTTTACACTGGAAGCTGCTAGGGAATACATGTGTCTAAATGTATTAATAAATACATTTATTAGTTAATTGTATTCATACATGTTTGTCACTTTAAAACAAATAATGCCATGAAATAGTAATAATAGATTACAGCTGAGAAGCTTTCGCTAATTTTACATGTACGATTAGTTTTGATGTCATCCTTTTAATAAAAATGTAAATATTTGGTGATTTCTAACAAATCTGTCCCAAAATGGAATGAGTTCTTCGTTGGCCCAAATCAAACCCCTCCATTCAGTTTGGTGAAAATCGGCTAGTTTTCAAGCTTCCCTGATTAAACACTTCAACCTCCCTGACTGGGGTAAGAACATGATTTTGTGACACCCCTGAAAGGACGTGGATTTTTTACATTGTAAATCCACATCACTGAAATTGCTGCGTTAACGGCTTGACAGAACTGGCTTTTCTACCTGGTGACCAAGTTTCTAAATATTTGTCTTATTTCCTTTCAGATATTTAAGAGTCACACAGCGCTGAGCTACTACAGAACTTATTTCTGCTTATCCTCTTTTACACAGAGGTAGAGCGAAAACAGTCTTTAAAAAAAGTCTGAGTTTCTGAATTCCCTGAACCCTTGAGGCATTTTGTGATTACGATTGTGATTGCTTCATCCAACTTCATGAAAACACCACGCAGTGCAACAAGCCCAAGGCCACTGGAGATGACTGGCTTGGGGCTACACGTAACACAAATGAAAAGGTAATAGATTGATGGACAGCTGGAAACAGATGAAGGAGCAAATGTAAGACAGATGAATGAGCTAGTATGTGAAGGAGATTTTACTCGTAAAGGGAGAATGAGTCGGAGGAAGCAATGACGGGAAAGTAGGATGCTGTGAAAGGAGCTGTGATGAAAAGATATCAGGGAGATTGATGACGGGTGGGCAGGGACATAAACTGGGAGAAGAAGAGAGTGATGATATGGTTGGAGAAGAGTGAAGGAGCAAAGGGATCATAGTAGGCTGGGAAAGAAACCAAGGTGAAAGAGGCCAAGGAGGGAGGAGGCAGTGCGCTGAAGCTAATTATAATTGGCCTGACAGGGAGATAGTATGGTGCTGTTGCTGGGTGGATCATGGGAGTTTGGGGGGTGGGGATTACGGGTAAACGTGGAGGTCAGTGAATAAGTGGAGGCTATAAAATATCCAAGCTCCTACTGTAGCATCGTAAGTGTACAGCAGAGCTTTTATCCAAAGTGACAGTAAGATGGCAGAGTCCATTAAGTGCAGACGTTATACAGATTTCAGTAAAGCTCCTCTGAGAACATGGACGCACAAATCACTGCAGGTCAGGCCGACCTGCTTTAAGTGAAGAAGAAACACGCTGAGACATATGTGTACAGGCACTTCTTTTTCGTTTTAGTGGATGACTGACCCCTTTGAAGGAATTAGAAATCAAGGAATCTTGTATAAAAAAACAAAGAATAAAAAAAATCCCTTCCACTATCCACCTCGACTGGTTGCATTTTGTCCAGTTACATTCTGACATAGTTATGGAGGATTCTGCAGCCATACATGCACATGGTGTGACAGTCAGGAGAACGCTTTTCAAAAAGCAAACAGGACATGGCTAACATGTCACTTAGCAGTGAATGTTGCTGGTGAATGTGAACAAAAAAAGCTATCTGGGCAGAACTGCACATGTTTACAGTGTCAGAGTTTTGTTAAAAATGATGTTCAAAGCTGAGGAGGTGGAGTAAAGGTCAGAAATAAATCAACTCAACATAATATTAGCATACTGATGCGAATATTAGCAGGTGCTGATGAATGTTTGTGTGACATTTAAGAGAGGACGGGATAAATAATCACTTGTGGTCTTAACATATATTTATAAATTGATTATGCACTTTGTTTTATCATTTAACTAATTGTTTCAAAGAAACTAAGCTAAATGTATGCAGATGGATAGATCGATAGACACTTTTATTATATATTCACAAGCGTGAAAAACGTTGCTTGAATAAACAAGTCTTGTCGTGGATTAATCCACATCAATATGATAATAAAATACGACGCTTAATCTTACAGTGAAAACCAGAAAAGTACTTACAGGTAGGAGAAAAGAGAAAGACGAGAGAAGACACAGGGCAGCTGGAGAGGCTGCCACTATGAACATGATGATGAATGATGATGATGATGAACATGCAGGGACAGATTCAGGGTTCTATTTGCAGAATCGGCAGTTGTCTTGTATATCTGTGTGTGTGTGTGTGTGTGTGTGTGTGTGCGCGTGTGTGTTGTTTTGTTTATGAGATCAGCAACCCCAGATAGGATATATAGTCACAGCGTGAATCATCAATAATTTACTAAAGCTACAATGAAACATCAGCGGCAGGATGTTTTATGTAAAACGGGTGTGAAATAGAATGAAATTTAAATCCAGTGACACTTTATCCCTGTATGAAATCAGGATCACCGAATCCCTGAGCACTCCATTAGCTAATTATATTCTGATTTTATTTTGTTGTTGTTAAATGTCATACTGCAACGCAGCTGCTGCTGTCTGCAGTTTTTCTATTTAATGAAATATATTTCCAGTTTTATACTTTCACATTGCAAAAACAAATCTAAAAGTGTACCCTTCAAATGTTCAGTAAAACTGTAAACGAAAACATAACAAGCTTGAATCAGGTGCTGTCTGTAAGTAATGTCATCCTATCCCATCCTAACCATGTACACGTGACATTGTGTCAAACAACTTGGAACATTGCTATTATTTCTATATTATGTGTTTTTTTTTAGCATTAAAAGTTCTATTACTATTATTGTTTAATGTATTTCAAGCGATGTCAGTTTACACATGACCTCAAAGCCAAAAATGTTATCAGTGACATTAGCGATGTGTCGTAAGTGATTACACCGCTGCACAGTGTAGAGACAATAACCATGTACCAGTCGGTGTTTATTATCAATACAGTTGTTGAAGTAATAAACACGTATTAAGCAGCGCCGCCTGAACGACACACCCAACGCTGGCAAGTGCCCGAGTGCCTGCAGCCTCTCATGAATCTTTTGTTGTGAGCACACAGCATGACTGACACTAATGACTATTATCATTGATCATCCTGTCAATATTTTTTTTTTTTTAAATCAATTTCTGAGCCACCACCATTCCCCAAAGCTTGAGTTGGAACGTGAATCCATTGATAGTGAAATATTCATACAAAGGTACAGGCAATAGAATCATTGTATGCATATATTTGACATCAAGTGTTACATTGGCTTGTGAAAGGATCTGTTCCATATCGTGTTTTCAGCACAATCATACGTCGTAACACACACTTGACCTGGGGTGATTGTCACAGATAGAAATAATAATGGAGAGACAGACAGAACGGTTCCTGACTGCAGTGGAAAAGTAGGTCAGACCAGCTCACACAGTCACACAGATTTCTTCCATTCATACGCACTTTCCAACATATGCTGTACATTATCACAACATTAAGTATGATAAACACACACACACACACACACACACACAATCACACTCGCCTGGCCACTCGCCATCCATCAGTCCACCCAGCCAGCCTCCTCCCGCAGGCTGCAGCCCAGTGCCAAAGAGATGAGCAGGACTCCCGACTGGCCCACATAACAATGACTCCCAGTGTGTGTGTGTGTGTGTGTTTGTGTGTGTTTGTGTGTGTTTGTGTGTGAGACAATTTGTGAACTTGCATGCAATTTGTCAAATTGTTGCAAATTATGTAATAACAATGCAGTTAAATTATACTCAAAGGCTGAGTGGCGAAGAAAGATGAACGCACAAAGAAAGTGACTTTTGTCAGAACAACTGTAACAACAGTTAAAGAGCACTTTCCTACAAACACTTTGAAGGAGACTGACTTCAGCAGCCTATGGGATGCAGCAACATAAAGTCTCCCCAGGTGTCCTTCAGAGGTGTGCTGTGACCCCCCTCATCTGAGCTCAAAGAAAATAGGAAAGCACACATACTTGTAAGATCATACACACATGACTTTACACGTCAGGGACAAAATGTTTATGTGGAATATAGATCATTCATGGACTGAAGTGACCAAGCTTAAAGTCAATGGTCAATGGGTTCCTTCCCTAAGCCCTGCCTTTTTACAATGATGGTTGCCATGTTTTTAGTCCACTCTCGCTCATTTATAATTCAAATTAGTATCTGCACACCAAATTTGTCTCAGATACAGTAAAAATCTGTAGATGTTATATTACCGATTTAACGAGCAAAAACTCCAATATAGTGTACTATATTCAAATTAGTCCACAAATCTAGCAACCTTCTGTCAGATTTCTTGTGAATCCCATGCTTGTTCATTCCTGCACCAGTTTTCATGTATGCAGCTCGTTCAAGTTCACAGATGATAATGACGATGCCAACAGATGAAATCCTACAGACTCGTCCTTTAACCCAAGATGCTTCTCAAACAGTTGGACAAGAACTATGCCGTAATAAAAAGAGACTGGGACTGAAAACACGAGAAAACTGTGAGCAGCAGTTTGATCTGATAAAGATGCTGAATCTAATCAGACATGCATGTAACATGTTTCTATTCTCCTTCCCATGTTTCCATTCAGTTTGCATGCTGGATTTCAGCCCCTCTTCCTCTGTCTGCAGTCTGGTACTTGGTGTACCATTATTTTCTCCGGCTAGGAGGGTTATTAATGGATCGCATACGTATCAGACAAACATGGAGCCAATGGTTGCCATGGGAACTGCATCCGCAGCGCCCCAGGAAGGAGGGGGTGAAAAGAGGGAGGAGGATGAGAAGTGGAATGTGAGGTGAAAAACAAGAGGGGGGAGAGATGCTGAGGGGGGTGTGATGGATGGAGAGAGGGGAGATAGAGAAGGAAGGAGGGAGAGAGGGAGGGAGGAGAGAAGCCCACTTCTATCCATCTGAAATATTTGATTCAGCAGAAAAGGTGACCTTGGTGTGAAAGACAAAGCAGCTTGTCTCCTTTCTCTCTCTCCGCTCACTGTCCTTTTGTCACACTGTTATAAGAGATGACACCATTGTCTGTCGACAGTGCGCCTTGACACATTTATTTCAATGTTCATTTGAAAATGTAACTAATTGAGAATATACTCAGTCTAAAGCGTCGACACCGCTGTTCTTTCCATCTCGACCAGCTGTAGCCATTATTAGCTCACGCATCTGGCCATCGCAAAAGATTGTAAATTAAACAGGGAACATGTTTTTATGTCTCTCACACTGATCACGCCACTCACACTATGTGGACGTGACCTCTGTGATTGTAACTGCCTCGGTATCGCCTCTGTCTTTATGTCTGGAATGACATCACAGTTTTACTGATTATTCCAATCTGATTGTTCAGTCGACTGAACAACAAAAATGCTGTGTCTCTAATATTTACGTATCACCAGTCTTTCCCCTGGATTCTCACATCCTACATCATTACATCATTAATTAGAACATCATTCTATTATTTACATACAGTCACATTGTAATTTATTGTTATTTCTGGGCAGATTTATCATGCAGTAACAAACCCAAACATAAAACATAGTTTATAGGTCTTCTCATGTCTTTCTCTCCTCCCACCCTCTTTGTTCACTATGTATTCCTGACGCTGTGTTTATGTTTCCTCCCCTAAGCTGTAAAACACAGCATCTCCCAAGCCCCCGCCGCAGTGTCAGCCGCAGGCAGGAGGAGGCTAAATGTTCAAGTCATCAGGGAATTTGACCACATCACCGACTGATCAATGAAGTGTTGTGTGCTTCTGCTGACGTGCACTGTAGTGTGTGGGTCTGTGTGTGTGTGTGTGTGTTTGTAGAGGTCAGTGGAGAGTAAAGAATGAATGGAAGACGTTATATGGTTGTTCAATCATGTCAAATATGCACGTTATAAAAAAAATAACAACATGACAATGGATAACAGCCAATTAAACTTCTCTCCTGGTCATTTGAGCAGATTTTATTCATACAACCTGGTCCACTGCTGTGACAGAAATCATGCTCTCAGGTATGACGAGCTTTGAAAATGGACTGATAAAAAGTTTTAAATGATCAGCAAAATGACAAGTTGTTTGAGCAGAAAAACCATCAATCACTTCAGATCACTGAAACACAAACAGAAGACGTCAGGCTCGAGTTAATTAAGTTGTGTCAATGACTCCTGCCCCACGCACACAAAAACACACACACACAAACACACACACACACACACACACAGCAGACACAAGATCAATCCCCTGGGTTTTTCATTAGTCACTCTGGACGCAGGCTCGGTTTGTGATGTGAAAAGAAAGCTGTTGCCACAGAAACAACCTCTGTAGCTTTTCTAAGAAACCAATTCCAGCAGCTTACACAACATAGAAACTACAATGACACAAAAAAGGAGGGATTAAGGAAACCAGGGATTTAGTAGTGTTGGTCATTATGTCACAAGTGACCCACAGCTTCACTGAGCCTCACCGACTCCACAAGTCTCTGGACTCAAGAGCATTGTTGCTGTCAATCTCTCTACAAACACGGTGCATCGTCCTCTCATGGCTGTTCGGTGTAGACCGATGCACGAAGTTCATATCTCATTCCCTGAACATGCACCGACAGTCTCCAGATCACTACTCGACTGAGGAAAAAATGGTGTAACAGGAGACGTGAACCAAGATCTTCTGTCATCCTAATGCACCTTACTGAATCTTCTGCTGTTTTTCCACTATTAAAATTGTCCATGATGCCCAGATGTCAAATGTCGTCTATCAAAGATACTCAGTGTACTACAGTGTACTACTTAGAGGAGCAAAGAAACACACACACAATTAATATCAATGAATAGATCGTGTAAGTTGTTGATTATTACTCATCGATCAGTTGTTGCAGCTCCGACCTCAAACAGATATTTAAACTTGTGGCGCTGAACACAGACACAGAGAGGAGCGGGGGTGGGGGGGGGCTGTCTCATCTAAAAATAGACAGCACATTCTTGAATTTTTCATCGCCTCTTCTGAGAAATGGCTGCCGCACCAGGAGAGAGACTGAGAAAGGTGTGCGTGTGTGTGTGTGTGTGTGTGTGTGTGAGAGCTGCGAGCTACTCAGAAGACTGAGATCAGTACAAAGGGAACACAGTCAAAAATAGGAAAGAAGAGAATAAAAGAGAAAAGGCATAAAAGAGAGTGGGGCAAAGGAAGGATGGAGGAGAGATGGAGAAGAGAGGGAGGGGGGAGAGAGAGAGGGAGGGAGGGAGGGAGGGAGGCAGAGAGAGGCTGCAGCCATGGGAATCTAATCCCCTCCTTTTTATGCAAAATAAGAACAAAGTATTTCTGAGTTTTTCTGTTGTGTCATGGCTGATAAATCTTATACCCGGCTGGCTGAAGTCTCCCTTCAGCTCAAAGCCACTCGGGGTGGTGTTGATAACGATTTAAATGCTCTGACGTCCAAAAATTAGAGCTAAAAAAGTAGCGTGAAAAAAAAACAACAAAAAAACAGATTAATGTCAAGCAAGATTTGGAAGCTGTCAAATTCAAATGATGGCTCATGGAGACTCAAGCAGTCAGACTCGTGTGACATGAAGTGGGTTTATCCCCCAGAGGCGGTGTCACTCTGCTTTGGCCTCGCTGTCACTTGGAGCAGGAAAAAGTGTCCTCGCTGCCCCTCGCGGTGCGTGGTGTGCAGTGTAGCATTTTGAAGGAGAGAGGAAGGTGAAAGCAGCATCTACAGAAAGCAGCAGTGGAGAGACACACACACACACACGCACACACACACACACACACACACAGCCAGACAAACACGTGTGCACATACTGGTGTGTTTCTTTGACGGATGAGCCAAAGCACAACATAACACAAAGCCTTTTCTTGCACACGTACAGAGATCCGCTGATGCAAGCACATCAGACTGCATGCAAGTTGGCCTCTTATCACGCATGCCGTTACACGCACACACGCGCACTTGCACACACATGCATGAACACAGACAAAATCCATGAGTCAACTCAATTATCACTGGGAGTAAAAACACTCAATCCAAACAGCTACTGAGGTGATTAACTGACGGTGTATACTGTATTCTGAAAGGAAATGCTAACTTCCTTAGCATTAGCTAACAATTACCGGCCATGCTGGACGGAAATGGTGCATTCCAATAGAAGTGGAATTCTGAGGTTGTAACTCATAATAGCCGTATATCATATTTGTGCTTTGTAAAACCCAGAAAATATGGAATGCGCTACTATCACAAACTAACTTTACAGACTCTGATTTCAGGTAGTG
Source organism: Aeoliscus strigatus (assembly GCA_901007665.1). Classification (NCBI taxonomy): domain Eukaryota; kingdom Metazoa; phylum Chordata; class Actinopteri; order Syngnathiformes; family Centriscidae; genus Aeoliscus; species Aeoliscus strigatus. The sequence goes on from CAAKHB010007347.1 coordinate 65,465, forward strand.
AACTCAATCTGCCACTAATGAACTAACTAACCACTGACCTCTTGAAGTGGCTCAGCAGTGTGCCGACCAGCTCCCCGATGCGGCTCTCGTTGGCTGGTACCATACCCTGCAGGCACACTACGAGGTCCCTGCTGTCCTTGGTGTGGAACACAACTAGCTGGTCCTTCCCAGGGGACACGCTCAGGCCAGTCACCTGGACAGGGAAAGAGGATAAATACACGATGTTTCATAAGAAAGAGGCTGCAAGGTGAAACAGAGACACATCAAATGTCAGGGAATATCAGCTGCATTGTCCCACGGTTAGAGTTCAGGTTAGAGTTCAAAATGTCCTCCCACCTCTAAAAGCATGCTATGGTTAATGGTCAGTCTAAATTGCCCGTAAGTGTGAATGCATCTTTCATGGAATGAGCTGGTGACTCGTCCAGGCTGTACCCTGACATTCGCTCGTTGACCGCTGGGATCGACTCCAGCACAACCATGACCCATAACTGCAGCGAGCAGGAGACAATGAATATCAAGTATTTATGATTTCTGTTGTTAAATGTGTACATCGGCATCAGTGAATACGTTTCAATACATTTCCTTTTGATAGTAAAAAGTGCAATGGAATCAGGTAATCTAGGTGTAAGTGGTCAGAGTTAAAGTTTGCTGATGTGCCTCCAAATCGGAGGCACACCCAGATAACTTTTCCTGTACAACCTGGAAGCACAACACACTAAGTTGCAATAAGATAAGAAAGACTCATGGATGGTCGTGGATGATTCCCCTCTCTGGAGGCTACTGTCAGTGAAGACCAACCTGAACCATTAGCACAGGAGGGGTGGGGTCAAGAGGACAGCTGATGACGCACACTGTCACCAGATAACTTCTATACCCCTAGCTGCAGCCGGTAGTTTCACCCTGTAAGCTATGTTTCAACCAACTATGTGTACGGAGTCTGAAAGTGGTTTTGTTTCCTCTTTCAAGATTAAAGTCTGACAGAAGAAAACACAGTAATCAGTCGTGAACATGTACAATGTCTAGACAGTGTTTTCAGGGTTACAGCGACAACCAGTCTGCTGCTGTCAACTGGCATATGTGACGATTCCCTCTCAAGGCTAAATGCAGCACATGGAGGAAAGACTTATTGATGTGCATCCCAATGGACCAATCATATTGTTTATAAAATCTCTATTCTGGTGGAGAGCAGCAGAGCCAGAACAAGTTTTTAGTCTGAGTGAACGCGACAGGAGGAAACCAACATCTCCACAGGTAAACATAATGTTTCGTTAACGTCTTCTTTCCCTTTTGTGCGCTGATCTGTTTGTACCACGCGTTTGTCCCTTAGGCTCTTCGCCATCAATTTCCCTCATAATCTGTCTCTCAAAGCTGAACAAAAGCTGTGTGTGTTGATAAAACCACCACATGGCGACCAACGTGGATCATTAACATTTTCCCACTGAGCAAACCTGAGAAAAAGTCAAACAGGTGACCACTGCCGGCTAAACTTTCAGCCAGCTTATTCAGTTCCGACACGACGCCTTTGGCTTGAGAGACAAACACTCCATGTAATCACTGTGAACGGAGGCCTGGAGCCATTCCTCTCTGTCGAGCGATCTCCCCACAGGTAATTACATAGAGCCGACTGCATTTACATTTATATTAAAGGCCTAATTGATTGGAACGACAGTCAGTTCTAATGAGTTGGGTAATAATGCACTACGACTTGTTTCCATGTCTAATTTTTTTGTCTTGATTCACCAAAACCAGAATGTGAAAATTGTTCATTTGACACAAATCTGAAGTTGGAGATGAGGAGATATGTCATTTTGGTCCAGCGGTTTGTTGGTTCATCCGAGTCAGCACAGCACTTTAATCAGGACTGACAGTGGTGGCAAGGCCCTGGAGAGCTCTTCATCCAACAAACGTGCATTCCATTACCATGACAACAACATCAGTGGCAACATCTCTTGAGTTTTGTTTTTGCACTATTTTATTACACCTCCTGCTATGCAGTGTATGAATGCTCTGAATGAAATTCTGTTGTTATATTGAAATGACAAAGATAATAAATGATTGATTGATTGACATTTTTCTCATCAAAATACGGATAATACAAGCTAAAGTGAGATTCATTGTTTGCTGGCTTTTTGTCCCATTTGGCACGTTTCTCTAGAGTTACATACCCTGGAGTCCTGAGATGCTCTAAGCCATCTACAAAGACAACATCTGGGCTTTATGGTGAGGAGGGCTGATGCACTGATTGTTTGCATGTATGAAGGAAGATGATTGTAATCGTAACACACTCTCTGACATCCAGTACCAGCACGTCATGGACTGACTGTGAATGTGCAGGCGGGAAGAACGCTTTGTGGAGAGCCCTTTGGTCTCATCCGCTCTCTTCCGAAAGTTGACATGAGGACATAATTTGAACAGCAGGTTCCTCCCAGTTGACTCCCGTGGGAGTCATTTACGGCTTATATAACAAATCTCCCACGGTCCTGCAGAAGAAAAAAAAAAAGGTGACAGCATCGGTCCGAAAAATAAAGGAATCTAATAAGCTGTGTTGTCATTCATTTGTGGAGAAAAAAAACAACAATTTTGAATGAATTTATGCTTCTTTATCTTGATCTAATGGGTTATAGGGACAAACTGCATGGACCCGAAGCATCACTTCAACAGTGTCCAATGCACAGCAGCAATGAGTCACTGCAGTGAGAACGCAGCCACACCTCCACTCCAGTGTCTCTCTGGACCTCTTCATCTTCCCAGGTACCTCCGGAGTTCTTCATCTGAGTCACGGCAGGAGTCATGACCAGAAGACTGTGTTTATATCCATGAAACCTTTAATCATGAGAGTTACTAATTATTTCTCTGGTCTCATTAAAGCTTTTCAGCCAGTCGCAGAGTCACTGTAGGAGTACGGACTGTTCTGCAGCACTGCGCGAATAACGCCTGAAGCCGCAATAAGGTGGATCTCCGCCCTCTGGAGGAGATGTACATATTCAATAGCCAACCTCAGGTGAGCCGAACACAGGTGAGCATCAGGACAAACTGGCTCATGCTAAACATGTTAGCATGTCCTTGTTTCTTACAATAGCGGCGAAAACTTCCACTTTCTGGTGATATTCTGCCCATTACGGTTGTGGAGACAGAAGCCTGTTCATTTGCCAAGACTTTTAATCCGGGTTTAAGTTTGATTTCCATTATCTGTTGTTTTGCTGTTTCTTTTTTTTGTTTTATGTATTATAATTTGTTTTCCTACTGAAAGGTACAGCATTTTAAATGTGCCTTATAAATAAAGTTTGACTTTGAATTTCAAATAAGTGGATGTCCAGAATTGGAGAGCTACATTTGCAGCATGTAGCAGCATGTACACGCAAGTCTGGAAACAAACATAGAAATACTGCGGCTGTGGGAGGTTGAGAGATACAAAGATGGAAGAAAACGACTCAATGGGTCGACAAGAAACAAAGAGAAATTGCAGAGAGACATAAAATATTCACTGGTAAACACGAGGACGAGCAAACACAAGGCTCAACGTTTTGTGAACACGCCTGAATGACACCAGACATCAGCTGATCCGTCCTGCCGCTTGGTATCCATGACAACACTGTCTCCTGGGAAGTTGGCATGACAACGCAGGGACGGGAGAAGCAGCAGTAGGGAAGGATGCAGTGCTGGATGGGAAGAAGGGTAAGCTGGAGAGGAGGAGGTGAATGAAAGAAGATGGCGTAAAGCAGCGCCAGAGATGAGTCACCGGCACAGAATTGGATTTTTCATTGACAGTATTTGTTTTATTTCCAAGGAATAAACTGCGATGACCTCACTTTTGAAGCTCCGACGTTAATTAGAATATAAATCAACAGGAGTTGTCGGCTGCCTATAGGCATCCACCACCTCTCAGCTCTGTTCCTGCCCTGAAGCAGCAGCAGTAAATACAGATTGTGGGGCAGGAAAAGGTGGATGAGGCGGTGTGGGCCTATCGCTGCTAATCAACACTGAGCTAACAGCCTTCCCCTCTGCTTGACCTCCAATCGATAATGCTGTCACACTGCAGCCGCACTAATTTATTACTTTATTACATATATATTACACATTTGAAAGCATGATTACAACTCATATTTATTTCTTTTATATACAGGGATATTTTTTTCATAACTTATTTGTCTGAACTGAACTAATTTCAGAAATATTTCAAAAATGACAAAATGTCAGTTAGTATTTTGCTTAAATGTTCACCCCCCCCAAGTGCTTCCGTTGTTTAAAAAGCATGGCTATTCAGGAAGGGAACTCAGTGAGGGCCGATAGGGACTGTAATAAATTACACGATAACACATTCTGAAATGGTAAAAAGCTCTCATGGCGTCGATCATAGCGGAGAAACATCAAAAAACCCTGAAGAACTTATTTCCTGTCAAACAGTCACTTCTTGGTTCTGAAGGAAGCACTGAAGTAACACAGCTAATCTGTATGCAGCTGCAACAAATACATGATGGCGGATCAAACTGCGCACAGACACAACGTCTATACACCAGTGTGTACACCAACAACAAGTGGAACTGATGTCACCCTCCCTCCCTGCCTGTAACAGTCTGCTTCAACTCACTCTCTCTTGTCCAAATGCGGAGATAGAAGCTTCAGGTGTCCGTCTAGCTGTTGTCAGATTAAACACTTTGTTGACAGTTAAATCCAAACAAAAGCCTCATATCAGGTGTGTGTCGGCCAGGGAGCTTCATGTAGTACACATTCATTTCCTGGCTCACCTAAAAGGTCAGGTGTCTGAATGACAACAACATGTTTGTGAGTGTGTGTGTGTGTGTGTGTGTGTGTGTGTAGGGGGGTTATGTATCCCCCAATCAATCCTCAATCAGAGACCAGGATTAAGATAAGAAACGTGCCAGGCATGAGGTTGGGGTTAGATGCCATGATGTCAGCAAGGGTCCTCACAAATATACGAGCACAAACAGTGTGTGTGTGTGTGTGTCTACAAGTGGACCGCAGTCATCACACACAAACACATTCAAAAGCGTCTCATGTAGCAGCCTGATCGGGCCGATCGCAGCGTGAATATGAATTACGAGCAGCCAGCTGTGGAGCAGAATGTGAGTGCGGATCGACTGCTAGGAAATCAGATACATCTGCAGCCGCTTCAGGAGGCCACTCTAACTGCCTCCCTGTCGTTTTTTACAGCGCCACAGGCAGCGGAGCATCCAGAGAGAAATGTTTTAGATATTCATCATTATCTGTAATACGTGACCTGTAATGCTCATTGGGATGACAACGTCTATAGTTGTCATTCACAGATGCAAACGTCCTCCCTCTGTATGTGAAGCTAACCTGAGGCACGTAAATTTATGTTCTACCATGGTCTGGGTGAACACAGCATTAAAACCATGTACTGCACAAGGTTGACTTTTCTAATATCCATCCACAGCACAAACCGTTACATTGGCAACTTTTACAATTCAACAGCACACGAGCGCTGATGTCAGCAGTAACAACAACTGGACATTTGACGAGGAAAACGAGCAAAATAGATGATTTTAACAAGAATTGTGACGAGTGGGATGCTCGAAATGGAGAAGAAAAGACAATAATCAAGCGAGAAACGCCAAAGGAAAGTGACACATGAAGAAACACGAGTTGACATGACCTGACATGGGTTAGGGCTGTTTAACACATGAAAACATAAATTAATGATGCATTTCGGTTTCTCTGGTAAATCACAATAGTATAAGTGGGTTAATATACGTGCATGTGTCGCAAAAAAAAAAGCTCCCTCCTACTCCTCAACCGATCAGAGAAAACAACTGATGCGATGTTGTCGTGCTGCTTCAAAAATAAATAAATATAAACAATAAATAAATATAAATAATAAATAAATCCGAAGCAGGTGTTAATAATGTGATGCTCCATGTTGTTCCTTCCGGTAAGACGTAAGTACGTAAAGTCATCCGCCCCTCTATCCAATCGGAACCCTTCCCAACCCCCAGCCGTGTTTTCCACGTACACCTCAATTAAGAATTATTATTTCCATGTAAACGTCTAGGAAAATACTTTCGTTCCAAATAAAAAACATCATGTAATGTAGCCATTGTGGCTTCTGTTCTGTTTACTGACATCCTCTGGCACAAATAAACTTTAGAGTATTGAAAGAGCCCTACGTTGTACAGGGGGATGCTCTTCATGGGCTTGTACTGCTTCAGCGGGTCCATCTTGTACAGGTGACGATCAGTGATGAGCACGGCTCTGTCCTCTGCCTTGTGGAAACGGTTGATCTGTAAAACGCAGAGCTCCTGGTGAGCCACCCAGTACGACGTGAACATTTCAAAACGTAATCGACTGTGTGTTACGGAAAAGTGTGTCTGCTTTTAGTGAGCCGACCTTGCGCACGTTGCAGGAAAAAAGAACGCTCATGAATTTGTCCTTCCGCTGCAGCTCGCTGGAGACGAGTGTAAAGGATGAAGCAGTGTCGGGGCTGTCTCGCTTCTGTCAGAAACAGAACAAACCACTATTTTGACCACATGCAGCCTCACAAAAACTTATTACCTATTCATCTCAGAGCTAATTCATGTGGGATGTATACTTTCTCTTTCTCAATTGACGTCCCACCTACTCACCAGGTAGTTGCCTTCCCAGGCCCTGTGGAGGCCCAAGTCAACCCTCTGGCCCTTCAGAACCTCCAGGCAGGCTACCTTGGCCCTCACCTGCAGGGCCTCCTCTGCAGACAGGCCTTTGATCAGTGTCCATGCCCACCACCTGCAGGTACAAGCAACAACGCAACAAATCAGCCGTCTCCACCCGGGGAACGGAGCCTGATGGTTGGAGCTGTACCGTATGCATGGAGATCCTGACAGCCGACATCATTCTCTTGGAAAGTTAGTTTCTAACGACGCGATGCTTCAAAGAGGAAAACGCAAACAGATGTCTGGAGGAAAAGCAGCAGTGTGTCTTTGATGGAGGAAGCAAAATCAATGCCCAGTGCGAGCTCAGGGCATGAGGAAAACTGTTCAAAAGGACCCATCTGGATGGGAAATAACGCTCACAGCCAAGAGCTGTCTCCTGCGGTTGGGGTCAGACTCTTTGGTCAACACACAGATTTTCTTTCAATCATCTTGCAAAAGTTTGCCTCATTTACCTCTTTGTTACGACAGAGAAGAAACAAATCTCTTCCCAGTATTGTAAACTATGTCAGCTGATGGACCACGGTCACGTTTCAAGTCTCAACATGTTCATTTGTACCTGTTGTAGATGCTCCTGAGTGACTCCTCAAACTTGCGCAGGACTTTGGGGGGCGTCGGCCACTTCACATTTTTGCCATGGTCTTTCATAGTTCTGACATTTCTGAAGCGACGGTTGACCTCGCGGATGTAGGACTTGACCTTGTAGCGCCTGTAGGCCTGCAAGATGGTGAGGGCCGCCCGCATTCGCCGATAGCGTATTCTGGCTATTGTGCCCCTCCACACCTGGGAACACAGGCAGGGCTCAGGTCTACAAATGACTGATGACTATGACCGTTAAATCAGTGGAATGGACCTTCAAGTGCAGAAAAGACTTAAGTGAGTTTTATTTATCTGTTCCACTTAATATTCACCATCCGCTGAAGCATTTTTTATGTATTATGCACGACAGTAAAAACTGACTCTACCACTACACGTTAATAAAACTCATGGAGAGACAAAGGTTGCTATAAATAAAGCGGAATACTGCTCTGGTGGTAAAATATTGACCATAAATGCACTCTGCACTTACATAAATGCTAAAAATAGAGACTGCTGAGGCAGCTGATTTATACAGTGACAACTGTATGTTTGTCATTAGACTCTAGTGCATCGTTATAATAGATTTATTGCTATTACTTACGTGCTCATAGTGTTTGACCTGCTCGTACTAAGGAAAACAAAAAGACTAAAATAACCCCACACCCTACCCCACCCAAAAGCCTGCCGGGTTTCAAGAACCAGGCTATCAGACCCTCTAAAACATGAATAATTGATGTAAGCGGGACCTCTGGGAACCATAACCCCTGATGCACCCTCACTAAAATCACCTCCATATGCTACCCTTTTACTGTATGAACACACACACACACACACACACACACACACACACACACACACACACACAAACTACCTCAATCATTCTAAATAATCACTGATGTCTGGTGGGTTAATTGTTTTCACAAGAGATATGCACCATAATTCTCAGTCTCAATTATTCTGAGTTCTACACGTATCAATATCAAAAGTTTAAATAAATATAGTGATATCTTCTTATATAATATACACAACTGCAACTTATAGTGAATGTTCTGCAAGGATTCTGAGGGGAAATCAGCACCAGGTTACCATAGCAACAATGTACAGTGGAGTCCATCTCAAATCTTGTACCTATAGGGTTGTCGTAGAAAAATTATAAACTATCATTGTGGGTTAGAGAATGTGGCTAATGCTAAGGATGCCTGAGCCACTCGCCCTCGTGGGTTTTATTCTTCCAAGACACTGCTGTTCATCACCTCACACAACAGGATCAGACGTGCAATCTGCCAGATGATCCTCTAATGTGCACCAGGCTTTACAGTCATAAATTAACGGCAGTGCGAACTGGAGGCTTGCTCCTGGACATCATCTAAGTGTAATGCAAAGTAATCACGGAGATCATGAATATTTAATCTTTTAAAGTGTGGGGGCGGCTGACAGCACAGAGCAGGATTTTTCCTATTTGCATATTAAAACTTGAGGCGCCAGTTTTCACCTGATGAGAGGGGTGTGATAATTAGACAAGAAGAAGATAAGTCACGCGACATCAGTGGAAAATGAAAGCAGCAGATTAATTCAGGCCATTTCAAAATGATCCGCCATGGATTTGTGGAATCTAGTTGTTCCTTCACTACTCTTACAGCTAAAACATCACTGTAACATCACTGATGGAATGGTGGTTTGGGCCTCCTAGGTCAACATGATTCATGGTGCTTCAATTCATGTTGCATTTAAGCCTCCAACCACTAGTTGGCAGAATATTACATTGCAGGGAAAACATAAGAATGTCCTCCGGGTGTACAACCCAGATGTGTGGGGCCAAAATGGTAGCGACAAAAGAAATCAACCATAACTTCTTTGCTAAATTGGCCAAGTCAAAAACAGAACTAATCTGAAGCCTGAATTATGCTCCTGCGTCAAATCAATAGCGTACCTACAGCGTAGGGTACGTGGCTACGCAGAAAAATTGTAACTACACGTCAAGGCGATGCAGACCCAGCAGACCCAGACCCAGTGATGGTGACGCATTGCCCCAGGGGCAGCGCTGCTCTGTCCAAGTGTAAACTTTACATTCAGACAAACTAATGTTAAATGTTGGTTTCATAGATGAAATCTATCAAACCAAAGGATTTCTATCAGCCAGCCTTAATTCTCCAAAGAGCTGCAGATCAGTTCATTGGATCACTCTCATCGGCGGGACGACGATGTCTGCTGACCGGCCATCACCTCGGTATCCCCGGCTGCTAGTTGCTCCCAGCCAGCTGTTCTGGCGGTGAATTGCACCGCCACAAAAATAGAGTGAGGGAGAAGTACGAAGGGTTCACGACGGCAATGCCGTAGGTACGTCGTCCATTTGGCGCAGTCGCATAATTCAGGTTTAAGGAGTTAAGCAATTGTAAAGTAGCATCCTGGCAATGCACAGTTATCAGCTAACTCCTGTTAGCTCACAAACTAAAGTTATCACCAATCTCAACTCATGCAACCAAAATACCCAGAAATTTAGGACACATCTGTGTCACAATTTTCAGAACTGTAATACATGTTGTTGTAACCACAAGCAGTTACATTTTAGAAAAGGCAATTATTGGCATTGTTGCTAAACAGTAGGCAATCTCCCCAGCTACATGATAGTTATTGAAAATGAAACTTTATGATAAATAAACAGTTATTTTCTCATATGCTTGTACGATACAGCGACATGCAACACGAGGCCACAAAACAGTGTTTTCAATGGAAATTCAGTTGTGCTGTTGCCTGCGTAATATCCACATGATGCACACGCCAGACAGTATATCTGAGCTACAAATCACTAATTAAATATAGAGGACTGGTTGGAGGAGAAACGAAAGGGAGGAGGGGAAAAACAGCCCATAAAGCCACAATGAATCAGATAACACAGACATTAACGGCCGTTTCTGGAGCCCCATTAATGTGTGTGGCAGGTGGAGGGGTTAGAATAATGACGTGGCAATCTAGCCACCCTCCTGTATACACAAACACGGGCACTTCATACACACATCTTCAACCCAACAAACAGACTGGCAGCGGTGATGCTGGAAGAGCCGACGACACTCTGGGGATGGTGGATAAATCAGGCCAATAACAAGGCCCCTGACGGTCTGCCCCGTCTGCTCCTGGCCAATAAAGCCATCTGATCATCCTTCCATCATGTAGCCTGCCCTCATCGTGCTCCGGCAGCCCGGGATCTACAAGCTCATTGGAGCCAGATTGAGATCTTTGGGACAAAATAAAGCAAAACAGATTGCTGTGGTTCGATTCGGGGGGGCATGTGATAATGAGGGAGGAACACATGGACAAGGCTACTGGCAAAGTATTTGGACAGCAATAAAAGGACGTTAACTGAACTGTGTTGACGATGCAAAACGCACAACTTGTTTTCACCTCGAGGGAATAGAAAAACCCCAAAAAGAGCAAAATTCCACCATGGAAAGACAGATAGACCAGTCCGCTCTGCTGACACACTTGACTGCCATCGCCTGAGTTTCCACGTCCTCTGGGGATATTGAGCTGCTTTCAGAATGACATGCTCGATACACACAGTGGGTGGAGGAGGAGGTGGGGGGCGGGGTTGGAATCAAGTGTGTGACACAATTTAGCGGAGGCTGCAACGTGCCCTTACCACAGGCTGTCACTGGCCCACGGCGCTGGTCGGCAGTCATTATCATAAATCGATAAAGAGCTCGCGTGAGCATCAGCATACACGCGAGAAACACCACTTTACTGACGCTGCTTCCTATCTCCTATCTATCCTGAGTACTTCAAATTTTATTTTACTGTTAATTTAATGATAAAATAAATGTGCTCAAAAGTGAAAAGACTAAATTGAACAGATGTAACATTACTGCGCTGGTCCAGATGGTCATCCATCACTGAGGTCAGCAGAAAACTGCCAATCGTCTGCGATAAAAGCTAAAAGTACTCAAAGCTGTTGGAACAATTACATCAAATTCTTGGCAAACTGTTGTGAGAACGCTCAACCATCTACACATCAATATATGTTAATAAAGTGTCTGCACAACATCATTGGTGCGGTTTATCTGCAATGTGTATCACTAATCAGATCATAAAGGATGAAAGGATTAACTTATTGGTTGGCAAAAATGATGGAAAATTTTCGGAGACTGATTATGAGTAAGAAACTAAAAGAAAGTGTTAAGGTTTGATGGACAACGTTTGGATCAAAATTCCTGTCATACAATTTTTCCTTTTTAACATGGGATTTACTTCCTTTCAGGGGATGTAATTTTCAAGAATGTGCAAATGTTTATGTTAATTACAGCGCCTCCTGCTGGTCAACTTGAACAGAACGTACGTCACCTGGTTTGTGTGCAAAATATTTAAGCACTGACGACATTGAATAACCCCAGTTTCTGTGATGAAAACGTCCATTGCCATGACGAAACGACCAAAGCCATGAAATATTTCTCATGCTGCCCAAAAGCATTCAGTTGCTGAGAATCGTCAGAAGCCTTTTTACTGTTCTGAGAAATGTTTTTATTGGAAAATCGTGTAAAAGGATGCTGTAACACTGAACAAAAACGTCTTAAAGAACATGAAACCAGCTCCTTTGTACCGCTGATGACACTGGATGATGAATGAAACACCAGAAACACCTCAGAGGGGATCAGAGGATTAGACATCATGTTTCTGCTGAGGTTAACCAGCAGACAGATTAATTCTAGACAGTTTAGTAGACAGAACGCAGTGCAGGCCTCAGAAAGAGGAGCCTGCTATTCAGAAGAGAGCTGCCTCAGATCTCAGTAAGATTCTCAGTCAAACAGGACTTAGTCCTGCACAATTCATCGCCTACAGACATGATGTAGCCACTGGGGAACAACACAAAAGAATGAAATAAGGCCTCATGCGCCTTTATAGACATTTGTTTTCAGGCGCTGGCTCAGTCAAGCCACTCACAGCCACAATGTGAGAGCTGACAACGCCAAAACATAACACCCGTCACATCTGATGAAGCTACTGTTGGACAGAGAAAATGTAAAGTGCTTGGGGAGCAATTATAGCTGTGGCTCAAAATACGTGTGTGTGTGGGTGGGGGTCTGCTCTCTTTGCTCAAACGAGCACACTGTTACCGTGATGTGGACGGCTGAATATATGAAATATTCATGCTGTCACAGATAGGAAAGTGGGGGTGGCCGATGTATAAATGATAACATTCGTATTTACTTTCCTTTGTCCTTCATTGCATCCGGGAAAGGAATCGATAAGACGGCTGATCCAGCTGGAGTGTTGTGTGTTGACGCACACAGGAAGATGCAGAACAATCACTGGTAATGCACCCGGACATGATTGTCATAAATCTGTGGGCTGAGTGGATTCAGCCGTTGGTCGGACGTAGATAGCTTCTCAACAAGAGTGAAACGATGAGGTTGAGACAGTGTGGAATGACATGATGGAGGCTTTTCAAAGAAAGAGAGCTGAAAACACATTGATGAGTCTATGAGGGGCCACTCAACCCGCCACAAGGGTGCAGATTCACAGAGTGGGTTTTGCTAGTTGTTTCATAAAGAGTGTGTGAGTGAGTGAGTTAGAGGGAGGGAGAGAGAGAGAGAGACAAGCCTGGCACTGTGCACCTGAATGGCATAAGGCAGTGTGGCGTGCCAGCTGCTGATAAGGGGATTGCTTGGCGGCGGTGACCAGACTCAGGCTTGGATGTTTGTTTGAGTAACAGCGTGATGGATACAGGAGCTGCTGTCACACCAACTATTTGATTTTGTTGTATGCCGACGAGCGAGAACACCACACTTCTTCACATTAAAAAAAGAGGGCAACTCAGGCACTTCAGCTGTGCTGCGAGATTTGTTTGGACGCAAAGCCTCTGATTCCTCTGGGTATTCCTCTCATTGAAATCCAGTTTATCCTGGGAGATACAAGATAGGATTCTCCTGAGGGACCAGTGGGATGTCTGTGGGAAAGGCCTCACAACCGATCGATAGTCACTAATCAATCCCCTTCAGATGGTCATTTGGCTGGATAACCTTGAAAGATGTGGAGGAATCTGGACCACATGATTCTGTTCGGAAAATCCATGGCGATGTTTCCTTCATCGCTCACGTGGCTCCCAGGTGTCCGTTATGACAAGCGCACTGATTAAACATGCAGAGTGATGCATGTGCACTCGTCACCATCACAGCCTTGACAAACTGACGTTGTGGAGCGTCCGTCGAGCTCCTGTCAGTCGCGATGACATGCTGAGGGAATGGGGCGATTCTGTGTCCTACGTCTGACAGGCAGAAAGAAGAGGGCTCTGAGCTTACAAGCAATTGCTCCATCTATCAAAGTAACATGGCTTTCCCTTTTTTTTGCATACTGATCTGACAGTGAAGGCGCCATAATCATGCCAAGATGATTCTTGGGCTCAAGATGTCATGGGACAACTGACCCGTGATGGCTCTACCAACTAATGAATTCAGTTTTAACAGCAATCATACGAAAGAATAAAGCAGCGCTGCTGGTGGTTTGACAAGCATTCAGCTGCAAAGAGTATCAAATTTCATTTCACATTCATTAGGTCAGATTCCAGGTGCATTCAACTATGTGCATCCACTTTCAGCAGAACGGTCCACAGCGGATGCACTGAACTGTGATTGGTCGTTACAGCTCATGTAAGCCACTGCAGTTTCCACATCAACAAGTGTGTTACAATGTGCCATAAAACGAAACAGCACGACAGAAGCATCTGAGAACTCAACTCCGCTTGTCTGCAGATTTCAACAATACAGTTCTCTGGCTTTTCTCTTCATGACTTTGTTTCAACCTGCTGCTGTGAAAAAAAAAAAAAAAAAAGATGTATCAGCCTGTATTTCTTGTCCTCCTCCTACAACTCCACCATGTCTGCTGTGGCTGTGACGGTACAGACCCCCTGTCAGCTAGTAGCTGATTGGGCACAACGTTAGCAACGGTCGCAACCATTATAAGCGATTGCACAGGTAGAATGTGAAAATGTGCAACGTGACCGTCTAGACTGCTGAGACCTGGAATCTGGACTGGCCTGCATGTTGTATGACCTTATCGTTGCTCCACACTAAACCACAGATAATTGATTAGTTGACAGAAACACACTGGTTTTGATTACCTGATAACCCTTTTGAGCCATTATTAATCCAACTGACAGTTAAAAATGAGAATGACAATCTGTTCTGTGATGCTGCCATGAACCCAGTTAAATTAATCTGAGAAGCTTCTGTGTGGGTGAAAACTCAGAGAGGAAGAAGAGGATACATTCATCAGGAGACAAAAGCATCAATCGTAGATTACATGAGCTCCAAAAATACCTCGGCACTTGTATCACTTGAAAATAAGAGCCTTTCTTGTCTCTGAGGTTATTCATATGCAGAACAAGAGCTGATGAATTTCAATGAGGCCCCGAAACCACAGTTGGGTTTCCTCAAAAAACCTCAGACGCATTTACCCTGACAGAGGCTAAAAATACTGAGAAAAGCATTCACTCATTCAGTTAAGCAGATTATAGTCAATGCGAAGAAATATTCATATTTCATTGACAAAGGGTGGTTTTATACTGACATCAACATAAAAGAAATAAAATCTAAAACATTACGTATATTTTATGTGTGTGTAAAATGCAGAGACTGAACTGTGTGATTGTGATTTGTGGATGCTGTATAATACTACAACAGATGCCTTGAAGTAGCCAGACTCACTTTCTGGAGGAAAAGGACAATTCTCTGGACCATTTCGGCTCTCTGCTCCTCCAGGCTGAAGAGTGTCCGCGGTGTGCGGATGAAGACTTTGGTTTTGCCGTATGCCACGTCGTGGTCAAACCCGCAGCCTTGCAAGAGCCGTTTCACAGCCTCCTTATCTGATGGTAAGTCGTGATTTGGCCACGTAAACTCTGAGATCATCTTGTATCTGCAGGTATGAGGGCAGGTGATTTAAGACTGAATGGACAGCATGGGAGACATAGCATAACATAACATAAAAAAACTATGATGGAAATACCTATTTTCTGTAAATACCTTCATTGTATCTCCATCACATCATTAAATGTTGACTTTAAAACACTATTTTACTTTTGTAATTTGGTACTGTATGAGAACATATCTCTTCAAAAAAAAAAACATTGTGTCTGCTGACAACGTGCTAAAACAACAGTAGTAATATTTTCACATGAAAAATGGAAAAAATGAGTCCCTCAAGGACAGACGACACACCCGTGGATCTGGATTAAACGCCCATGAAGGTTCAGCACACAGTTATTGTGTTGTGCAGTTCAAAGTGGAGGAGACGAGCAGTGAAACATCTGAACGACTTGCTATGCAAAAGATTCATTACCTAATCCTCCTTTCCATGATGGCGTCTTTGAGGGCAGTGGGTGAAGGTGACAGATGGGGGGGGGGGGATAAGGGTAAAGCCTTCATTACACAAATGTGTGCGTCTCGAAAGTGCTGTTTGTATGAAACATTTGAACGTGTGCGAGTAGATTTTTTGGGCCATTAAATCAGAACGACCTTCAGCTTATAACCAAAAAAGAAAACAGGACACACGGTCGTATGCGGGGGAAGAGCAGCAACTGATGTGAGAGGTGACGTGACGGTGTCTCATCGCTCCCACTCATCTTCAGCAAAGGACACATAGGAGTGACATTTGACACTTCACACAAGAATCCTCACTGTACAACTATGCATTTTTATGTTTACTGGAGGGAAATGAGACAGCAGCAGAGGTGATTAAGAAGAAACTCACTTTGGGACTAAATATAAATGGTGGTGCCCTCTACAGGAACAAAGCTGTTGCATGAGAATTCTACAGCTGGTTTTGAGCTTCCTATTAAATATTCTGGACCACGCGGCGAACACGGACAGAATACCTCTGCAGGAATCGGGGGTACGTCTGTCTGTAAGCGAAGCCAGCACGGCGCACTCGCACGTTCTCCAGCAGCCCAAGGTACTCCACCTGATGGCGGCAGCGCTCCTGCTCAAACAGCAGCGGTGACTTGACGTCGTTGGGCTTGATGCAGCGGACATAGTACGGCTCCTACAGGTGGGGGGGTGAAAGAGCAGAACTTTCATGCCAAAGAAACTGTCAAGATGAATATTGTTTTTTTTTTTTTTTACAGTCAGGTTTTTGCTGTTAATCTTATGTCGCTTTTCCATAACTGAATTCTAGCACTACTTGGCTCAACTAGACTCGGTTGTGGCCCCAGACACAACATTTTCCATTACAATTCAATACCTGCTCGACATCAGTAGGGTCGTCAGAACAAAGTTGTACAAAATTTCTTTTTTTTTTAATGTTTTATGGAGGACATGGAGGTGATGGTGAACTTACTGCTCGGTCTATGGCTTTTTGTCACCCACAAAGCAAGAGAGGAGAGACTTGCTTGATACTGCTGATGTACTTTCCTGGTGTGGGTCATTCGGTCCAGCTCTTTATGGATGTTCTCACCAACTTCCAAACACAGAACTTTTGCACGATAATGTTCATAAAGGCAGTCGCTATATCGCTGGTATTTTAAAACAGAGGTTGATTCTTGTGTCTACCAATCAGTGTCAGGCAGCTTGTAGACGTCATATATTTGTAGAGGCTCAGCCAGCTTATAACCTCACCAGAGGAGGTACCAAAATGATCACCAGGTATTATTCTCAAAAAAAAAGTCAAGTCGAGCGAAGCAGTGCAGGAACTGTACAGTGGAAAAGTGACGTTGGTGAACTATTAGACCAGGTTTGTCCATCCTGCTCGTCACCTTGCAGGCCAGGTTCTCCACCAGTGAGATCATGGAATTCTTGAAGAGTGTTGCTGCCGTCAGCGGCCGCTTGGTGACCTCAGTGATGCTCAGTTTGCCCTCGGGCCACATGGCCTTCAGTACTGGGTTCGAACTGCACGGAGGAAGAAACATGCGAATGTCCTTAGTAAATAGCTGATTACTGTGTGTGTGTGTGTGTGTGTGTGTGTGTGTGTCACCTGTTATATAGAAGTCTCTTGAAATCCTGGAACAGAGTGTCTTTGTTCTTATCAATGAAACCCACCACCGAGTACCTGCGCATATAAAACCGTCTTTAATGTTGGAACTGTGATTCCTTTGGCCTTTCCTCACATTATTCATGTTTGGGATTGCGTTCACTTTATTAAACACTCCAACTGCAACGGGAGTGGTAAACGACCACTTTCAGACTTTATGAATGACAGACACACAGTCAATCAAAAGACTCTAAATGTGATATCAAAATCGGGTTGGTAAGTGTGCATGTTCCTCTTCAGCAGGGACTAGAAACTGCCAGCGTCCTAGAAACTGCCAGCGGAACATGAATATGTAAAAGGGTGCAAATGTGGAAAAGAGCCTGAATCATCAGGAGAGAAGCTTTTCTTGAATAAATAAAACTGTGAGATACTTACACCACATCTCCTGCATAGTGCCTGATGCGAAAGTCCCTGTCAAACTCTAAAGACTTGTCAGTGGGCGAGAGCTGCAGACAGAGACACACAGACAGACACACGGACACACACACACACACACACACAGACAGACAGTGAGTAAGCAAACTGCAGGATAATATGAGAGAAATGTTCGACACTTGAGTGATCCACAGCTGGAGGTTCCTCTTCCAGATTTGACATAATCCAACATGCATTCCTGCTTGATCACATTCACACTTCTTTTTCATTAGTTCTCATGTGTTTTATTTTAAAGAGTGGCATGTTTGGGTGCTATCCAGCTCACCCTCGACTGTCAGGAGGACCTGGAGGGCTGTGCCTCTACTGATGGATCGGAACACGGAACGAGCCCAGAGTTTATGACCACTGATGAGGGTTAGTCGACCACTAAATGTAAACTATCACTAACTATGAATTCATTGAAGTTATTACATTTACAAATCATTAATCCATAAAATTGCAGGTGTATATTTGTCCTAAACTTAATCCTAAATTTAATTTCAAACTTTCTGGTCTGTGAATTTAATAAAAGGTCAAAATGTGGATGTTAAATGAATCGCAAACGATGATATTCTGAATCGTTGAAGCAATATCAGACTCACTCGTGCAGAAAATACTAAAACTGTCAGCGTGGATGAGGAGCGAGAGAGAACGAGAGAAAATAATGGGCCAGGCCGTGATGAATATAATTCAGAAACGGGAATGAGACAGAGGGTGAGACATGGACTGAGGAGAAGAAATGACCGTTGGTGTGATGGTCTCGGTGTCTACGTCTCGTTGCGATACTGATCCTGGAATGTAGGCCAGTTAGCCAGAGAGTGGCGAGAGAGGAAGCATCAATGAAAAAGCAGACACAACTCTCAGGAGTTTGCGACGGTGCGATAAGGCTTCTCGCCTCAGTCTGAAACAAGAGCTGTGACACTGTGTGTGCATGATGTGGAGCGAAGACATGGGTGATTCAATGAAAGTAGGATGCTGACATCAGAGATCAGAGCGAGGCACAAGTAAAGAGAGGCATCCTGTTTTATCATCACCATCCCGAGAAGAGGGAAGAGATGAGCACAAGAGAGGGGAGGGCTGGAGGTACAGGAAGCAGCCAGATTAAGGCTGCTGATAAACAGGGGAGACCAACCTGACGACAGACACATGCACAAAAGGAGCAAATGGCCTCTAAAGCATGGCAAACACAAGATTTCAGAGCCAAACTGGTGGTGATTTTGTGTGTATGACTGTGGAACAGTAATAAATATTATATATCTTATATAATAATATATTAAATAATATTATAAATATTATATATACATTAATAATAAGTAACATGAAGGTAAAATTATAATATATATACACACACACATATACATATAATAAAAAAAGGATGTTTTCCTCTGTTAGAATAGATCTGCACCCGTCGCCATTCAGACAACAACACAATACGTATTATGCACTTAAGTTGTGTAATTACCACGTGTGACAGCAGAGGATGCTGTTGCAATCGCAAACGCCTATGAGCTCTAGCTATCATCTCAGAAACCCACATTTCTGAAAATATGACTTGTGATGTCCTCATTCTTCTGGTTGCAATCAGATGCACTGGGGAGTGAGAGACCCAAGAAAGACAAACACTGCAAATCAACATCTTGCGGCTGTCACTGTGACTCTATTTCTGTCAGCTCAGGACGTACTGCTATGTCTGTGAGAATGACTCATCTGTGGGCTCACACATTCACTCACACACAAACAGGCAGACATACACACATACAGACACAAGAGCACACACGCCGCACACACACACACACATACAGACAGACAGACAAACATGGGCACAGACAGATACACAGACACACACACACACAAACAGACAGAAAATCAAACAGGCGCTTAAGTTTGATTAAATAGCGCAAACACAATAAAAAATCTCACAGACCCAGAGAGATTCAGAGCAGAATGAAGTCAGCCTTGATACAGCTCCAGAGCTCTAACACAGAGGACCACGGGGCCACAGAGCAGAACTCAGTTTACCTTCCTTGCTCTTTGGAGAATATTACTGGAAGCACTTTAAAGCTTCAGTAGATTTCTACTGTTGTTAGTGCCAGCAGTAATGTGCTGCACAAACAAAGGGAAACAAATGCAATTAAAAAGTTCATGAATTCAGTTTACACAGTGACACACTAGATATATGATGGTGCATTCATTAGAGTTTCTACCGACATTCTGACAGCTTCATTTCTTTGCCTGTGAGCAACAAAATAATCAACAAATATACCTGATAATTTGTTTGGAATTTCTTATTAGAAACATTTTCAACAGCTTCAGGAAACACACACACGCACGTAAAAAAAAAACAAAACAGAAAAAAAACCTGAAAGAACAACAGATGTACCACCCGACAGACAGCCTGCATCTCCTGGAAGTCACACTCACTGCCCGACATCCATCACAATCAGTCACACGCCAACTCACACACAAACATGCTCTTTTCACACACACTCACACACACACACACACACACACACATCTTGGCAGCTTTCTTATAACACCTGCTACGTGATTGGGACTCAGCCTGATGCAGTGTGTGTGTGTGTGTGTCGAGAGAGAGGGCAAACTAATAGAACCAGAACAAGGTCAGAATAATGAGAGCACCACGTGCAGCAGGCACAGGACAACAAAACATCTTTCCATCCGTCTGAGAAGGTAACAACTATGTCTGCAACGACTAATCAATTCATTTAATCACAATAAAGCAGAAATCAGAAAAGTGTTTTTTAAAAGAAAAAGGCGTAGTTCCCTGATTTACCGTACATTTCTTAAGTGGCTCCTGTTTCCTACTTGTTTTCCTCGGATGACGGTAGACTGAATAGTTTGGGTTTGTGGACGTTATTTGTGGGAAACACTGATCGACCACTTTTTGTTATTTGGATTAATAGAGAAGATAATTGACTAATCATGGATTAATCTCAACTCTAAACCCGACACATCTAAACATCTCATCCTGTCCAGCTGTCTTGCAGTTGATAGCTGAGCGTTCTTGTCGGCTGGTGTCACCGGTGACCTTCTTGAGCCTGGACCGAAATCAGACCACCTGATGAGAAGCATCTGACAACCTCCAAACCCGTCAAGAGCTCACAGCAAGTACCACAGGAGCAAATCCAGGCTGCAGACGGATTTTATACACAGTATTTGAGCTCGGTCCATCCACTCCTGAACCCCCATCAGACTGCAGATGCGACATCGCTGCTGCCACTGACCTTGTGTCTCCACGAAATCATGGTCCAGAGTGCTTCTGTGATCAGCATCAACAGCACATCACGTAAGACAAGCGTGCACATACAACATCCCTGAAACCATGAGTGTACTTCCTCAGAGTCTACCACAAAGCTCACATATTCAAGAACTAAATGGACATATTCAACCTTTTTCAATCCCTCTTTTTACCTGTGCTTCATGCTTATTTTGGCACATACGCTCCTCTCATAACTCTAAACGTCATCAGCACAATCTGACAACAGAGTTATGCCTCTCACATTTGTATAGTTTGAGGGTGATGGAACACAACCTCAACATATGTACACCAGTAAAACTCACTCACAATGGAACATCATCACCATAGAAACGCCAGATTCAGGCATTTGCCTCTGGCTGAGACATCTCTGTCAACACGCCCATGGCGCTGATGAATCAAAACCCAATGTATTCATAATAACACTGGAAATTTTCAAGTAAAGGCCCTTACATACTCCACAAGACCAGAGAAATGTGTTTGTTTTCTTGAGGCGGTGAGAACAAAATTAGTTCTGTCAGATTATTTCATACTTTACGAGAAACTCAAGCACAGAACTCTACGTCTTTCTGTGACGTCATGGCTGCTTCAAATTTCTATCACACAATACAGGTCAGACACAAGAAGAACGTTCTGCCCAGTTGATGTGACGAGAAGAAAGTACAGGAAGAAGAAAGACATTCCTCTGTTCTTGCGGAGTATGTACAGACCTTAAGATTTCATTTTCCAATTCCAAGTCTCTTTGTGTGCCACCAGGAGAAACTTAGTTCAACTTAGTTTAGCCAAAAAAAAAAAAAAACATAAAACATGTTCAACTTCATTCTTAGTTTTGCAATTGGTCGTGCACAGACTGGAAGTTATACTACAAGCTAAGAAGGTAAAGGCTACAAGCTGTAAGCTACGCTAGCAGTGTCAGGAATGGCTGCATTTTTAAAGCGCTTTTCAAACTTTTCCGCACTAATAGGAATTTGCAGTGTCACCTTAATTATTTACCCACTCACACTCACATTCACACTTCCCAGCAGAAGCTGCTGTCAGTGCCAAGCTGACACACATTCACACACTGATGTCACAGAAGTAATTTAGGGTTCAGTGTCTGACACTGACACTGGAGGAATTTGACTAAACATTTGTGTGTTAAAGTCGTAAACAAGGCAATGATCTGCACAGTTATTAAGTCCACACAGGATTTATTGAAATATAGTTACAAAAATAATGGTTATGCCAAAATATGTGCACGTTTGTCTAATATTATTATTGAAAGTTCATATAATGACGTACAAATCACCTGTAACACATCACATTGTGATAAAACCTGTGAATTACACTCCTCCAGTTTAACATAAGATCTCTTGTAAACATGTGTGTCTGGGGGTGTGTGTGTGTGTGTGTGTGTGTTCCAGCATCATTCAGGGCTGGTTGGAAGAGAAGCAGCACAGATTGTGTTACAGGAAACGTCCTGGAATAGATCTCTGACTCAGCCTCTTCCTCTTTCTTCTGTCTCCTCACGTCTTGGCAGTTTATCCATACAAACACGGCGGAGATGTATGTACATGCATAGTTTGTACATGCATAGTTTGTTTTTGTGCTGATGGAGCCATTGTTGACACCACAACAAATATCAGCTTTATAAGAAGACTGACACGTTGCCGTCACATCGATCAATCACCTCGACGTGTTGTTCCACTCAGACTCTCTCCATGTCTCTTCGTGCCTCAGCTCTCTCTCTTATTTCACGCTTTAATCCTGCCAGACAGACTTGAAGGGACGTGAGTTACACTTTGTTCCTCAAAGCCTTGACACTTCTAGAAGTTTCCTGAGACCTGATTTTCATGAGGAATGTGGGTTAGGACATCTATTTTAGGTCACGCTCGTCCTGAAAGAAAGTAGTTTATTTATTTTATTCTTTTCTTCTTCACTCCTGACATTCATGAAACCAGATTTGTAGTAACACAATAAATGGCGTACTACGAATAACAATGACATCTTAGGTGTGTTACATGCAGCCGTTCATTCCACTCGAGCTACTCATAGCTGATTGTATTAGCCAGAACTGGTATGTATGTCTGATAAAACAGAAGTGTAGCCAATACACACTCTAACACACTGTCCATTGCATTGGAAATACAAAGCCAAGTGGTGCATCCTATTCACTGGAAAACAATGAAAATATTTTTTTTTGTCCTTTGGTAAGTGAGCACTGTATAAGCCAGAAAATATATTCCACAACAGGAGAATATACCGTGAATGACACATGGCTAAGGACGTAAAACAGTGATCGTTTTTCTCCTTCAAAATACCAAGAAGGTTCATTTGAACCCTTAAATACCAAACTCCATTACCAGAAATTCCATGTTGCTTGGCAACACACAGCCCTCATCTGTCCAGAAAGGATCTCCGGATGATAGTGAATCAAACCAACATCTGTTTCAAAGGAAAACAGCTGGACTTCTGTTTGTCTTGTTCAACCCTTCACAGGATCAGGTCAGAGAGAAGAAGAGGAGAACCCGCATCCATAAACCCTGCTGCCCAGTTTCATCTCAGTTACTCACAGTAGTCTTGTCATTATGTGATGTGTTCACACTGAACATCAATGTGTCTGCAGGCTTCAGCGCCCACTGCGTTTGTCATCTCATTTGCTTTGAAGACGGCGCCTCTCCTTTCTGCCTGTTGCCTCAAGTCGTTCAGGGCCAAAAACATACGCAGCTGTTTACCTTCCACTTTCACTGCATCACCCACTCACCCACCCTCATCCGCTTCTTACTTCTCCTCATCAATTTGTAAACACCCCACCCACCTCTCTGCCTCTCTCCATTTCCTCACCACACAGTCCAATATGGCAAAAGCTTGTACGCTCCCATTGGCTGGCAGTGACATCACTTGAGTAAAGTGTTGAGTCAGACTCATCCACACACTTCTCTTTGACAGCTGATGCCACCTTGTGTCCACACAGAAGAATGCACCCTTCTAAAAGTCAAATCGGGCTTCTCATCGTCATCATCATCTCCATGTTCAACAACGCTGATAAGTCCCATGGCGTCCCATCTCAGCCAGCTGATCACAAACCAAACTGGCTTAGCAGGGCACGGCCTGTAAAGGATCATGTTCGTTCACACACACACACACACACACACACACACACACAATGTGTGTCACCAATCATGACACACTTAGGTCATAATGTGATGGTTTTTTTCCCCTGCAGAACCTGACCATCCCTTTTGTTCACCTACCTTCTACCTTCTTTTCTTACATCTCTTTGTTCCATCAACTTGCATGTTTTTATATATACAGTGTGTGTGTGTGTGTATATAAATTTAATTCTATTATTACACTGTAGGTCAGTCTAGGTTTTTACTTTATGTATTTGTAGAGTTGATTACAACGGAACACAACGGAATTTCCGTGTTGTGGGATTAATAAATGATGATCTAATCTACCTTTATTTAAAACTTTGCAGCATGCCTGAGCTGCCAGTTAAAAAAGTCCAGTGTTGGTTTAGTTCCTCCTACCTTGCGGCTGGTGTAGTGGACATGTTTGGCCAGTTTCCCATTGAGCCCTTGGAGGAAAACTTCATCTGTGACTTTGCCCACATTCATACAGGCTTCATCCAGCACAGAGAAGATCCCCTTGTGCTGCTGCTCCACCAGGTCCACGATGATCTGATTATTGAAGTAATCAATCTAACGACAAGACGGGAGGAAAACTTAAAAATTAGAACGAGGATCAACTGGAAATACATCCTGAGTGGGGAAAAAAAAACCCATACGTGTTTCCAGGGGATGCCTTCTCTCTGATACTCTTCCTGTTCCTGTTTGAGCACCAGCTGGATAAACAGCTGCTGCAGCTTCTCATTACAGTAATTGATGCAGAACTGCTCAAAGCTGCAGGACAGTGAACCAAAGAGGCCGTTGTGTTATTGTGTTGCGACTGTAGAACTGATTGCTGAACCCGGATTCGTCATGCAAACCTGTTGTTCTGGAAGATCTCAAAGCCGTAGATGTCCAGCACCCCGATCACGGTATTCTTCCCGTGCACTCTGGCGTCATAGTTTCTCACCTCGATGATGTCATTGATCCGCCCCACAATCCAGCAGAAGAGACGCTCGTACATGGCCTGGTGAAAGATCTCAGGTCAAGTTCGAGGTCACGGGGCAGCGGCAGCTCAGGTGATACCCTACCAACCTTGGCGAGAGCGTCCCGTCCGTAACCGGCCTCCTGGGCGGTGTGCTGTTTCTCGATCACATCCCGCCCTGTGGCCACCGTGCGGTAGAGCAAGGCCTTCTCCACGTTCTCCTCTTTGGTGGACAGCAGATCCCTGATCACAGACACCAGCTTGGAGTTTTCTATCAAGGTCAAATCGCCATCCACCCCAAACGTCAGGTTCCCCTGTGACACGGTGTGAGAGAGGTCGGATCAGTCCTGCACACCTCTACCATCATCGGTGTTCGTGTGCAGATGAAATAAAATAAAAAATGCTAATTATACATCTAAATTCTGGTGATGGAAACTCGACATTGGGATATAATTGGTACAAGAAATGAGCCATGATGTGGAACAATGGAGTGTTACCAGATGTAGAATGGTGGCCAGGATCTTGTAAACAGTCTGTATCTCGTCCCCGGTGAACCCGATCACCTTCATGGCGTCTGCCACAGCTCGGAAGTCAGCGCTGTCGTTGATGCAGGACTGGAAAAATTATGTGTTAAAATAATGGAAATTGAGAAAATAATTTAAAAAAAAACAACCAAAAACATCCTTTTAACTGCATTTCTGTGTATTTGGTGTCTCACACCAGTCTAATTATTTCAACCAGGATATCAGACTCGTCTTGTTAATTAAATTAAAACCCGGTGCTGCATCGGGACGGCTCTCTTTGAAAACATCGGAGCCGCTGGGCCACAAAATGTACAAAACTGCCTCCTCAGCTGTTTGGGTGCACTGCGCTCCATGACGTCAGGCTGTTTGTTGCTCTCAAGTGGTTTTGTTCCTACTCATTAAGCTTGAGCGATGAGAGCAGCAGAAACTTAAAAACACACTGATGTGAGGGTAACTAACACTTTACTGCTGTAATCATGGATCTGAGCGGTCCGTTGCAGGTGGACTGCTGTCTCTTCCTGCTTATACCCAGGTCATTTAGCAAATAAAATGATTATTATATGAGGAATGCTAACATTATTTAGTGACATAACAACATATAGCATAAATGACAAGCTGGCTAGTTTGACTTTCACAAAGAAACGTAAAGTAAAGTATTGAAAGTATTTGTGCACACTATCAGAACACCTGCTGAGGATTGTACCTTGATCTGGCCTCCAACTTTGATGTAGTTGTAGGCGGTCGGGTCCTTCTGGATGTGAAGAGAACGCAGCAGAGAATCTGGAGCTCCTCTGAGCAGCTGATGGACCAAAAAACAGCATGGTTTGGTTTCTTCTCCACACTGGAGAAATACGTCAAACACACTGCTCATGCAGGCATGAATCCTACCAAGTACCTGGTAGAATGAATGAAAGCTCCTCTCGCCCTCCTGCTGGAAAATCACCCTGGACTGCAGAGCCACATGAAACATAGAATTCATTAGTTTCATCTGGGTGTCCCTAATAAAATGGTCCTTTCTTGTAGCGTCTAGAGCTTTCCCCACAGCCCTGAGGCCGACAAAGGACATTACCTTTTCTAGCAGATAGTTATTGATGTGGCCGCCAATGGGATCGCCCTTGAAGTCAAAATTGATGTCCATGTACTTCCCAAAGCGGCTAGAGTTGTCGTTGCGGTTGGTCTTTGCGTTGCCGAAGGCTTCCAGGACACAGTTGGATTTAAGCAGCATGTTTTTCACCCTGTGGGATGACGGGATGGATAGATTTACAATCTCAAAGTTTGTTCAGTACTACAAAGAGTTCTCCTCTTTGTGCCAAGTACAAACACGTGTTGGCTTCCGGGAACATTGTCTGTGTTGTCGACATGATACAATCTGATGTCCTGTTCAGGCACCAAAGAAAGAACCCGTGGAGATTCACACGGTGTTCAGATGCATCAGTAACAGCAGCTCACCGTTCCACCTCCGCACGCTGATTAGGGTTGGTGATGGCAGCAATGTACTGCATTATATACTTGCTGGCTTCTGTCTTTCCTGCTCCACTTTCCCCTGCACAAAGAACATTCATACAACCTTTGAAAGAGTAAATTGTCAACTGCTGAAGCATTAAATGTTCAATTCAGCATCTGGTAGCTGAGGACCACAGCTGGACTGTAAATGCAAATGTACAATGTTCACACTGCAAAACTGAAAAAATAAAACAAGATATGTTACATAAACGTGTACTATTCAAAATGTATTGTGTATATCATATTTGTACTAGTGTTTGCATTTTCAGTAATTTGACACATATGCATTGAACAGAATTTCTTTCGATTATAATTTTAGAATTGGTTTAATTTATTTGAGCTGATCATTTTCTTAAAACAATATATGAGAGGAAGAATATGTGAAGCAAACATGTAATAAGAATCTTGGACTAAACAGATTCACTGCAGGTTCTCCGTTCTGTCAGTTCCCTCTCTGACCACTGGGTGGTGTTCTATCCTCCACTTGGTTCCAATAAACCACCACACAGCTTGTGACCACATGAAATATTTGTTTTGGAGGAAAAAAAAACATCTGAATGAAAATATCACATGCATGAAATAGAACTAGATGGGTCCTGAAGAAGATACAGTCTCAGTTTCAGCTTACAGCACCTTTTCACCTTTTCAGTTCAGTTTACAGCACCTTCCCCTGTCTGTGTTTTCCTCTGTTACCTGAGATCACAATACAAGTGTCTTTGTTCCGCCTCTTCATGGCTTTGTAAGCAGCGTCAGCTATGGCGAAGAGATGTGGCGGCCTCTCATACAGCTCGCGGCCCTTGTACTGCTCGACGATGTCGCGGCCGTAGATGTTCATGGCACGATACGGGTTAACAGACACCACCACCTCGCCGATGTAGGTGTAGATCCTCCCCTTCTCAAACCTGAACACAGACAAAACACACGTTTAAGAATAAAATCACATTCACATTTAGAGAGGAAAAATGCAAAAATTGGATCCTTTTTGGCTAAAGTGAATGTCTGAAAGAACATTTTTAAGTTCAACTGGCAGATTTATAGACTTTTTAAATTAACAGTGAATCGGAGGGATCAACACAAATCAGATTGTATTTGTACAGCATCAGTTCATAACAGTTATCCCATGACGCTTAGAAACAGAAAGCCAGCGTTTTACATGAGAAGCTCTTAGCTACGGAGACGAGAAGAACCTCCTTTACAGGATCAAAAACCTCGAGGAGATCCAAGGCTATATGTGGATGGCCTTCTGCCTCGACCAGTGCAGGTGAAACAAATGGAGTGGCATACGAGTAGACAGAGAGACAAAGTAGAGAGACATAAAAAGGAAGAGAAAGAGGAAGGAAAGAGGAACGCAGCAGGGATAGAAGAGGACAGAAAGTACATACACCCCTGTTCCAGTGTTTCATTATATCAGGGTGGCACCCCCCGCCCCCCGTGACGGTCAACATAATTTCATTTTTTATTCAATTCTTAATGGAGTTTGCATGCTCTCCCGTTCTGTGTTGGTTCTCTCCAGGTACACCGGCTTCCTCCCACCTCCACAACCAGGTTAAACGGTCACTCTAACCTGTCCGTAGGTGTGTGTGTGTGTGTGTGTGTGTGTGTGTGTGTAAATGGTCGTCTGTGTCTCCACGTTAGCCAATCAGGGCTTATCTTACCTTATCACACATGCAGTAACTAAATTCAGATGTAACGTCTGAAACCAGATGATTAGTTTGTGCCACTCATGTTCTTTGAGACACTGAAGGGCTGTACGTCTCAATTCTCTCACACTTTCTCTCCCTCGGCCCGCCTGCCGAACTTCCTTCCTCTTCAAAAGAGAACTTGGATCACAGACTTTTCCCCTCCTCACAGAAGAATGGTGTCTTTCTTCACAGCTGCCAAACCTCTGCTGCTGCCTTGCAACCATGCAAAAGTCAAGTTATTCCAGAACGGACCCCGTCTATGTGACATCAGGGACGTCGGGAATGAAGTCATTTGTGAGACAAATTCAATCGAGCAGTCAGAATGGTGAATGTTTGCTTGGATGTGGTTGCCATGGAGATGAGATCTGTAAACATAAAGGGGCCTCCAGCATCAACTAAAAACGAGAAGGACAAGGCCAAACGTTGGTGCTCAGACCTTGATCTTATCATGTTCCATCCCTGGACGTCACACTCAAACACAAGATTCTCTTTCTCTAAGCTAACACACTAACTCTTCCTGTGCCGGAGCTACAGAATGTACAGAATGACATCCATTGTGGCCCCCCCACCACCGTCAGGAGGCTGCTGTGTGCCTGCTCCATTGTTCCCATGTCAATTGGAGGTCTTTGTCTTTGTAGGCCAACACAGTGAGCTGCCCAGTTAGCACAGCTAACAACGGCTTCTGGAGGATTGTCAGCGACGGTGAAAATGATTGGGGGGAGGAAAGGGGGGGGGGGGGGGGGGG
>CAAKHB010007347.1:94958-117262 GCA_901007665.1 Aeoliscus strigatus
GGGGGGGGGGGGGGGGGGGGGGGGGGGGGGGGGTAATCACTCGCGTCAGCTGAGATCCATCTGTTCCACTCTCATCAACATCACATGCAGATAAACAGATTAGAGAAACTGACGGGTCAGAATTGAAAAGCTATTTATAGACACAGAGTGAATCAGCAGGAAGGCTCTTACGATTTTAACACCAACATCGTCTACGTCCAAGAGAAACAAGGAGGTGTTTCACACAAATACTGTGAAAACCTTCAACTTCAGTCTGTTGTGTCACATGGTAAAAAGTGTGCACATGAATTACGTACAAAATCCAGTTGTATTTTCAAGTAAAGTAAAGTGACAAATGCTCCAGAGTGACACTTGAGGACAATTTATGAATTCAGACAGACACACACATGTGAGATGAAATAAAACGTCGTGTTCTGACAACAGAAGTCCCTCCGATATCGCTCCAAAGACTGACGGAGTGAATTTTTTTCTCTTACTTTCATCAAATTGGCACTATTCAATGGCCCTAGTGGATTTATTCACGTAACACTCCTCAATCCATGTTTCTGTCCGTGCCGCTGCGATAGGGAGTGCGTCTGCACTGCTGCGACCTGCAGCGGTGTGATCTCCTTCCAACGCTCACAAGAGCTGCCAGGAAATGAGACAGACGCTCAGATAGAGAGACTGAGAGAGGGATTGTGATCTGAGATCTGTGTGAAGAGATGATGAAGTCCGACTCCACACAAACACACGACATGAAGGCCGTACAACATGACCTCATCACTCCAGGCAAGTATTTCAAAAGAAAACGTGACCTACTGTAGAAATTAGACTGAAATACACACACACGCACACAGACTTGAATTACAGTGCAAAGCTCAACCACTGTCTCCAATCTCATGTGGGTGGGTCTTTTTTCATGCCGGGAGGAGTGCAGATTTACAACATTTTCACACCATCAATCTCCCCTCAGCTGAACACAACATGGAAAGAGATTTAAGATTTGAGATTCTTAGATGTGGATAATTTCTGTCTAATGATTGTATAGTGAATATCTTTGATTTGTGGACTAAACAAGACAAGACTTTTCTGGAAGGAGTCAGTAGATTCCATTTTCACTATTTTCTTCTATCAATGGTACAAATAGCTGCTATTTGTACTGTATACAGCGTGTGCACCGTGTGTACTATGTCCTATATCCCTTCACTGCTGGCGTGCGTGCAGTGGCACGTGTTGCCATTATTGTGTTTGAACTTCGGGGTCATTCTAGGAATTATGCAGGGAGATTATCTCTTGTGTTCCACTTTTATCTCAGTTCATCACCACCACTGCACTTGTTCACAGTCATGTGGGCGGAGCTTGTTCTTGTGGACGAGGACATGATGTATGTGTGTTCCGTGGTGGCCGTCTTTGGTTGTTCATGTCATCTCCCATGTTGGTTTGTAGAAAACTGACTTTAATTGTACTCATATTAATACACCACATCACCTGTTGATGTTATTTTAATTTTTGAGCAGAAGTCTCTTGGTTTCATGTGTTTCCCAATGACCACAAACTGAAAATCTGTGGGAAGGAAGGTAAAAGCAAAATTATACGCTGATGATGTCGTGAAACAGGTGGAACCACTGGTGTTTTATCAGTGCACCATGAATGTCATTAAACATTTAACAGCAAGAGCTGCTGTTCATCCCAAAGGGCTCTTAAGATCTTCTCCACCTCTCGCACGTTGAATGCGACAGACGCCTCCGCCACCAGACATCTGGACTCTCTATTA
Organism: Aeoliscus strigatus; assembly: GCA_901007665.1. Classification (NCBI taxonomy): domain Eukaryota; kingdom Metazoa; phylum Chordata; class Actinopteri; order Syngnathiformes; family Centriscidae; genus Aeoliscus; species Aeoliscus strigatus. Next base: position 96,712 of record CAAKHB010007347.1, read on the forward strand.
GGGGATTTTCCACTGCTTAACTCAGCTGAGTGTGAAACAGCAGCTCCCAGACAGCCCATCAACACATTAGCCATCGCACAGGCCCAAATGAGCCTCCTCCGGAACCAGAGGAGGAGTTTGTCTGCTACCTGTGGCGGCCGGACCAGACAGACACATCATGGCCCCCAGTTTGGACTTGTTATTTATTCCTTTTTTCTTCATCTTACACCTGCTCCCGTTAAAGATCGCAGAAGCTGGAGCTGGGCCGATCCCAGCTATCAGTGGGCGAAGAGGGGTACAACCTGGACCAGTCACCTCATTGCAGGGCTAACACACAAAGAGCTGCAACATGGAAGCAGTTGAAGCGACACCAACGCACAACCAAAGGTCCAAAGTTTGGGTAAACTCCACACTGGACATGACCAAAAAAAAAAAAAAAAAAGCAACGTCTATCAGGTGAAAGTGGTGAACCACAGGAACATGTGAAGAGGAAGGACATTCTGAAAGGCTCAGACCTTTCTGTGTGATAGTGCTTCAACGCTAGTAGCCAGCCTACTATTGAATAGGAGCCATTGTTTTTGTGCAATTCATAATCTGACCAGTTGACTATCAAAATAGCCGTTGGTTTTAGACCAAGCGCATTAGAACTATTCATTTTTGTCTTGTTTTGTCCACAGATATTCAGAAGCAAAGAAACCGGAGACAATCCCCATTTGAGGAACCCAGAAAATGTGCTCTAGATGATAAATGTCTTATCCAAACAGCAACAATGATAACTGGATTATTATTAAACACTGATGATGACTGACAGAGGAACTGTGTGACAGCTGTCACAGTGTTTGCTCAGGAGCTCTTGATCGGGACACTCTCCACAAAACGTTACAGCACCGTCAACTACCTGAAGGGGGTGTACGGAGAAGAGACTGGAGAACCGTTGAAAAACGGCATGAAACACCAACAAATAATCTTATGCTTTTAATATTCCAGTGACTGTGAACAATAAGAAGTTTCAGAATACAGCAGTGTTATCTCTGCAGGACGCGTCTGTCAGACGCTCCATGTGGTCCCTCCCTTCGCGCTGCAGAGCGTTCCCATGAGGTCGGCACGTCTCCACCCGTATGGGGAAATAGGAGCTATGTGTACAGATCAGGTGGCTGAACCGTCTTTCTTTGATGACACCGGTCAACAGAAATCCACTGCCACGCCCCTTTCACACACACACACACACTTTGGACCTGGTCTGCTGGCCTCATGTGGGACCTGTTTACAACTTTAAATGCTGAATCGCCTGAGCTGAAGTCAGTGGGCTTGGAAAAGGGATGAGCGGATAAGTGGAAGAAAAACTGAGTGAGTGAACGAGGCGAAACGTGCCAAGGGAGCCAGACATTACTCAACGTGCTATTAAAGGAAAGCATGATTTCTATCAGGGCTAAAAGGAGGACAGAGAGGAGCACGGCACATGAACCAAAAATAATAGCATGAGAACCAAGACATATGTTTTTTACATGTTTAGACATGTTTTCTTCATGAAAGTTTCCTTTGGAAAAAATCTTACAAGTTCTGACTTTTAATTAAGCTGCTTTTATCGGGACAGGAAACTGTCTGACACATTAACTGTGGATCAAAAACCGACCAATTCCTTTATGTTTCACAGTCTGAGATTGCTTGCAATGTAAAAAGCAACACAAATGAAAATTAAATGTATTACCATTACTACCATTACTAATATTGTCCTAAAAAAAAGATGTGAACAACATCAACACAGAGCAACGCATCTTTTTCTGAATCAAGTAAAACAAAACAGCAGCCCTAAATCGGTCGTAAATAATCCAGTGTGTGTGTTGGCTGTGAAAGTGAGTACACTGTCCCACCCCCCACCACTGCTCCAACAGGTGGACGAGACAATACAACACTGACGGAGGTGGAGGACATGACAGACGCCCAGAAAGAACACCCCCCCCACACACACACACACACACACACACATTCCTCAATGGCGTTTCTTCAGGCTCTGATAGGAGATAAAGGTGTCGGGCAGCTCAGAGAATGCGGCTGGTGGGAAGTTGTGTCTGAGGGTAATGTTGCAGACAGAGGACGCTTGTTAAATCATGAGTCAGGCAGCTTTAATGGGCCACCGAACAACACTTAAACCTTTGCTCAGACTACAATAGCATTCTTTTTGGAAAACACTGCCAGTACATATAAATACTGTATATTTGACATTAACACATATACATGCACAGATTTAGAATATTATATCATGTCATATTGCGTGGCGATATTTTATTGATACAGACAAGACAAATACTGCTATATTTTATTCTCTTTGGCAGCGATTGTCTTATTGTTTAAGATAATATCAGCCTTTATGGTCTCACAGCAGGGAAATTCAAATTTAATTTACATTAAAGTTAAGAGTGCAGTTTTAGAAATAAACAGTAAATGTGCACATGCAATATTTACATGTTTAACAAAATATTCCAGACTCTTAGGATGCACTACACAATATATACAAGATAATATTGATATAGTGCCTTTGCAGTTTGCTAGTGTTAATACGGAATCACACAACTGCATCACAGCTGAAGTATCGTGGGGTCAGTGAACCCTTCTCTCACCTGTCCAGTTAACAGACCTTCACACACAGACAACTGATGTAGCAAACTGTAATAGTACTGCAAGGAAATGACAGCTTCCGGATAAAACGCAAAGTGGTTTGATACAAAAGTCAGTTAATACTAAAAACACAATCATCTTCTCCAGAAGCCGCCTGTCCACAGCTTCTCTGTGAAGCTATTTTAGTGGGGGAATAAAGCTCCACACACAGACCCTGTTTATGTAGCGATGGTAATGTGTTTCAGATTACAGACGGTTGTATGGAAATTCTTGTGGTGAGACTGGACTTTTCACTACAGGCCTACAAGGCATTTCACAGAGCGCCTACCACGACTGTACAGCTCTTTTCCTTCGAGACTGGCAAGAACTCTCCTAACAAAGGCTGAAAGTCTGGGACACCTCATAATTCTCCAACTACTTTACCGTAAAAGTTACTGGAGTTGCCCTATCATATGTCTTGTGCTGCAGCCAGTCGCTGAATCAGTGGAGAGCTACTGGGCATGAGAAGGAAGCTGTCTATCTCACAGTTCATCTATAAATATTTCCCTTCCAGTCGCTGACCACGGCCAAGAGGAAAAAACTTTAATAAGCAGGTTAAGGATAAAGATTCTGCTGCACACTGTCACCCGTTTTAATCTGAGCTGCAGGGTGCAGACGTATTGAAGCGCCCAAAAGAAGAACACGGATGTCTACTAGAAAATACCTCACAGTTACAAAGAAGAGCCAGTACCAAATACGTCTTGTTTTTCCTTGGACTGTTGCACAACGGTATTATAAAATGTGAACAGTGACCTCGAGTTTCTCATCCTCAAGGTACTTTGGACCTTGTGTTTGTTCAGAGAGTGTTCCCTGCCACACCTCTGCTGCTCTGCCTTGTAAAACCATTATTGATCCTTTGACAACAGATGGGAATGTTTTTACGATGGAAACCTGAGCATATAAAAAATGATGGTGGTGAAGATTATTATTTTTCATCATTGTCTAATCAGTAGATTATTTTCTGGACGTGTTTGATCTATGAAAAGGACCATGGGAATTCATTTTGCAGGCGATTATTTTTGGATTATTCGTGGCAGCCACATCAGAAACATGCACATGCTCCCAAAGTTCAACTCCGACTTTCAAATATTCCACTCGAGCACACACAATTCCCAACAACGCTGCACAGAGGAGCTACAGGAAACAATGAAATCTGAGGAGCAAAAACAGGGGAAATGCCAGCTTTCCTTCTCCGTTGTCGAGCTGCACATTATTGGAGCCTTGCTTTGCAAAATCCCCTTTAACTCCCCATAGAAAGGGTCATAGGTCAAATCACTCAGAGCAGTTCAGTCACATAAACACCTGTGGTCACGGAATTCCCTGTTTGATCCCCAAAAATAAGGATAAAGAGGCTATCAGAAAATATTTTTGGTCTCTGTTGTAGTGTTTGTACTGTATATACTGCTGATCTACTCCATCTTGACCTCCAATGAGACCAAAGCAAACGAACTAATCCTTGAACCAGCTCTGGGTAGAACTGTTTGGAAAGCACACAGCAGTTTGGCAGGAATGTTTGAATCCTGGATACCAGAGGACACCCAAACATCGCTGCCTTATAAAGACATTTAGAGTAACAGCAATTACACTGGAGGCATAATGGGCCTTTACAAGTTTGTCTGGAGGAGCTTCCTGGAGTTGTATTGTCGTGGCTTTTTGTTTGGGGATTCTGAAGACACAAGGAATATTTCGGCCTTCGTACTCTACATAAAAACCATTGACAAAGCAGATAAAAACCCTGCTAATTACCAGCAAACACCAGCTGGCTATAAGCTGACATTAGCTGGTATCAGATAACCAGCAAGTCAATGTCGTGGCTCTGTCACGAGTTTGCACATTAATGTTTAATCTTTAATGCATCGCTACAAAAAGAATATAGAAAATAGAATATGTATGTTCGGTATTAGTGCTAACTGACAATAAAAAGATCTTAAAAAGTGTCTGTAGGGCAATTAATACATGTTCAGTGTTTATTAGGAAATAGTTCATGCCCATTCTCAACACAGGTATCACATATTAAATCAGACAGACAAGACAGGTTGTACGCTGTACAACTGCAGTATTATACAGATTTTCCACATACTGGGAAGGTCTACGTCTGAGTGAGCGACACATTGGGTCCCTGTCATTTGTGGGGGAGCTCCTCTGTACTTATGAGACAATAAGAGGGCAAACCCATTTTTAAAACGTCTTTAAAACTCGCTGTGTTCCTGACGAGTCACATGTCATCAGTTTCCATCAAATCTACAGACAGGTCAAGTCAGGAAAAAACTCCCAAGACTCGGAACAGGAATGTGTCTTCAATGTAACATCTGACCAGTAATCGCTACAAAAAGACTTCAGCTCTATTTCAAGGCTGGGAGGCTCTCTGGAACAGGCCACACAGTTCAACCTCAAGTCAAACAAAAAGTAAATGTCAACTTCAACAACCATGTCTGGCCACGCTGAGAGGAAACAAGCAAACTTTTCCAAATCACGCCCCGCATGGGGACTTAATTACTTACTCAACATGGCAAGCATTTGATGGCACAAATAGAAATCCCCCTGCTCTGCACAGAGAGTCAGCTCGTCGCTAGTCTAAGTAAGAGTCTTGAAACGAGAGATGGACACACAAATGTGGCTCGGAAATATTTTCAAATAAATGAGGTTTGTGAAGTGGGACTGCTGATCTTGCAGAAAGACGTCTGATGCCATTTATGTAAGTCTGAGGATCAGTTTCTACCAGTAGGGTTCATAATAATACACCAATGTGCAGATGTGCTTCCCTCCATGTGACGCTGGACTTCACCTGCAAAGAAAGGAGACGAGGAGCTTCGTGCCCACTGCATCGCTCCTTCAAGTGGGTCACTCCGTCATAGGCAAACACTCACAGGGGCTACAGAAAAAGGGAGCAAAAAGGAAGCGCTCCAGGTCGGTCACACCCTCTTCAAATAACAATCTGCACACGCCATCTCCGGACCAAGCCGGCGGGCTGGAGGGAAAACAAACAGAACAGAAAATGGGAGCATTTTGGGGAAAGTGAGTCCCAGACTCGTCTGGGAGCTCTGGGGTCGTCTGTGCTGGCTGCCAGCGCTACTGTGCACACCACACTGGCCAGCTTATCTCATGTGGGGGACACGGCGACAAAAACATCGCATATTGCCTGCAATGTTCTCCAAGAAATACTTCAGGATGATTTGGTTCTGATCATTAGTTTGTCCCGGTCCTGGTTCAGTCTGAACAATCTAAGCAGATCAACACGCACCAGAACAAAGCACATGAGCAGTTGGGTCGGAGCAGCAAAAACAGGAAATACACTGATTTCTGGATGTACTTCTGCATGAATCTTTATTTGTTCTACTGCACAAGCTGCGATAGTTTGTGTACATACTGGATACCGGAGCTCGAACTTGCAGAGTTCTCCTAGTAGTTAGGCCACAAAAACAAACCGTACTGGACAAAGCCGTTCTCATCCACAGGGAGGAGGCTTCGTGTCCTGGTGTTGTCTCAAACCTATTACGTTAACACTGATAGTGATACCAGAGACGTTCAGCAACACATTGGACAAAATCTTGTTTTTAATATTTCATGATGACAACAGAGTTCAGTCATATTACACTGGTCTGAACAGTCGGGGGTTCCTGCAGAGTCCAGACACACCAACAGGAGCTGCTGACACAATGAACGCTGCAAACAAACTCGGGATCAGCTTGCGCTCATCACAGGTGGGACGGAGGTGAGGGAAGGAACGAAATGTTAGCCCACACTGCTGCCTTCATTCACAGAGACACTGACCCCACAGATGAAAAGAACCAGTGGGAACCTCCTCAAACAGAACGGAGCACAGAGCGGGTAGGGGGGAGTCTACTGATTTCATAGAAGGACGCAGGAAAAGCTCAGCCGATACACTTGGCTTAGGGACCACTGAAGAGGTGTCGGTTCACTTCCTGTGTTACTGCCAAGGTGCCCTGGAGCAAGGCACCAAAACCCCCAGCCCACTGCTCCGAGGTTGCAGTGTGTGTTACAATGTAAAGGCAGAGGAAAAGTGTCAGTGTTTGCATATGATAAACAGTTCTTCTTCGAAATCCAACAACTCATGTTTGGAATATTTTTGCATAAACTACAAGTTTCACACACTAGATTCTACATGTGGAGGTCAGAGTTCAAATCCCTGCACAGTGATACAATTAGAGACGTATCTAATATTGAACTTGTTGACTAGCTGTCAGCCCACTGCAAATAAGTGGACGTTCTCGCATCATCAGTGCCAGCTGTGCCACTTCAGAACAACCAGCAACCAACTCCAATTTGTGGTCGAGACAGTGGAGGATGATGAGAGATGGAGAGTGAGGCTGTGTGATGCTAACACTGAAGATCTTCAACTTGTGTGGATTGGAGAGACCGGCTGCAGACGCTCCGACAGTAATGTTCCTGGTGATGTTACAAGTAGTGCAGCACTCCATGATGACAGAATTAAAATAATTACTTGCTACTTGTGCCTGTGGAGGCTGCTAAGCTAACCCGAGCTACATAATGTGGCTTTAATTCATTTTTGTTTTGTTTGTTTGTTTGTTTTAACTGAATGTGTCTGTTTTCAGCATACTCTCATACAAAGGTTTGGGGCGGAAGCAAAGAGGGAGAAAATAAATGATTTGTTGTTTTGCAGGACTAACCAACATGTCTGACCCTGTTCAACTTTAACCTCTCACATGGAGCCACCTGGTGAGGACCAGGGTTAATTTCTGATTGATAATCCAGGTGATTCAAAGGTGAAAATATATTCAGGCCTGGTCCCTCACACACTTCCAGCATGAATGCCGGTGAGGTGGGTGAGAGGGTGAAAGAACTTACCTGAGCTTTAGGTTTCCCATGAATTCTTCTAAAGACACGTTGTCCAAAAGCACAAAATCGGCTTTTCCAAACTCCAGACTCTCGTGTTCTGCCATCTTTCTGCCTTTGACTCCTTAATAAAAAAAAAAAAAGTTTGAGGGAAATAATCTCAACGAGTGGCTGTGGAGCGCAGACAAGAGGAGAACATTGGCGACTTTCGTTGCGCACCTCGTCAATCGATGCGCATTTTCATTCGAGTCCACCTCAGTTGCCACTCATGTCTAATGAGAGTAATAAAAAAACATATATCTCCTTTTTCTCAAAGCAATACCACGTGTTCTTGCTCGTACAAAGTTTGTTCCTCACACATCCCTGTGCCATCCGTGCGCCAGCTCGCAGCGTTTTCCTGGAGTCTCTCCTCCCGTCCTGACCACACCGACTGTCCACCAATAGGATCGCGGCTGGCACCGTTGGCCCCGCCCCTCTCCCCCAGCCCAATTCGAGGTGTGGATCAGACTGGTCCTGTGTGAGTGTTAAACAGCATGACAAACATTCCTGGAGACCACTGCTGCCACTGCTTCTGCTGCATATTTCAGCGATGACTTGGCCGTCATGTTGTTCCTTCGGAAGCTCCGTGCTCTGTGACCTTATAAGGGCAGGAGTGGGGAACGCGTCACCGTTTTTGTCAATGGGATGTGAATGAAAACACACACACACACACACACACGGACTGAACCTCGGACACTCAGCTCCTGAGATGATTAACTGAGGCCTCCTGGAGGAAACATACGAGGAGGAAGTGAAACACGTCGGACAGTCACAGGTTCTCCATCGGTACAAGTGTACCCCCTTGTGGCCAACAGGGGGAACTGCACCCTTTAAAGGCTTGCTCGCTCAAAATAACAATTTCACTTTCCATATTCGACTAATCTGACAACATTTCTTCCATTAATCCGTTTAATGTTTGGTGTATACAATAATAATCATCCACTATGCAAATGTTATTTGTTAGTGGGAAGAGATAACTCAAGTGACAACAACTAAGTGAGGTGAAGAAACACTCTGCATGTGTATTTCTGCTTGTGGGATGATTTTGTGGAACGGTTTAGAAGAAGAGGTGAAACACAGCAAAATATAAATCAGTTCATATGGAAGTTTAAAAACTGATGAGATAAAGATTTTTCAGGTGTGAAATACATCTTCTCCAAAAAAAAAAGTATTTCCTGGCAGTTTGTGAATGAATAAGTTGTCACAAGTTGATGGAAACGGAATGTCCTGATGTGTGTTTACAGCTATCATGTCCACATGGGCCTCACATGGGTTTGAGCCCATCTACTGCACTCAAGTGAACAGGCTCTGGTAGGGGATGGTTCCCCAAGTGAGCTGCATCTGGTTCCATCATCAGCGTCACATTATCGCTGTGCTCACATCTTCACATCAGTGAAACACTTGATCTGATCTGCTTTCATCCCACTCTGTCAGCGCCACCAGTCCCACTGCCAAAATCCTTCGCCTTCGACGCCGTTGCACCGGCCTAGCGTGCTCGTTTCCCTGCCTCAAAACCGACTGTCAAACTTGCCGCACCACTTTGTAAGTCGTTGGTTTCCAGACAATCCAAAGCTGACAAAAGCTCAGCGTGGTTCTGCTGTCAGGGTTAAATTAGCATCTGGGAAAACTTTGCGTTGCATAATGAATGTACGACTGGATGCTCCATCTGCCTGCTGGCTCTGCAACATCACTGAACCGGGCTTCAACTTCACAAGATGACAGCGTTGTGTTCCAGCCAGCTCGACCATCTGCAGTCAGTTGCATGTTATGTAAAATCTCTGTATAATTACACGCAATCGTGCAGAAGTAGCAGCGGCAGCGAGTCGATATACTTACCAGTGAACGTCTCTGCAGCGTTATAAATGTTTAGATTCAGTCTTGTGACTCAAACACCAACTCCAGTAGAATCTTTGATGTGCAGACATGTACTCTGCTTGATGTTCTGACAGCAGCAGCACAACACATGGAGCGCTGCCGTTTGTAGTGTCGGTTTATCTCATTCAAAGCTCCATTTTCTTGCAGATATGATGAAAATCTCCCACGCATCTTACGTACGAGCCGCACTTTAAAGCACAAGAGCGTCTAAACCACCCTGAAGTGAATGCAGCGCTGGCAATGTAAACTATTTTTTCCAGCACATCACACAGTCAGCAAAAAAAGGCACAAGAAGACAGACACACAATTATCAAAACAGAATACTCAGCAAAGTTGTGTGGTTTAGTAGATGCTGTGAGCGGATGGGTGTAAAATCACAAGTATTTCAATTAGAGAGACGTGATTAAACTTACTATTAAGTTGAAAACGATTTTGCAAGGCAGGGGCAAAATAAGATTTTTTGTTTCAAGATGAAACTCTGTTTTCTTTTAATCAGCTTCCCCATGGACATCAGCATGTGTAACAGAATAAATTAAAACAGACTGAATACAAAATCCAATTATATTTCACATGCCAAACAAACAAGCTGCGGCCTTGTTTTCTCAGCGTCGTTCATTCTCAGATGGAATGTTGGTTTGAATGTATGAGTGTAACATATGACAGTAACGGGCTGAAGGAGGAGCGTGTGGACTGTCTGTCAGAGGGCTTTGGAATGTGAACTAAATGAGGAAGAATGAGGGAGAATCACCACAAACTCTGGGAAACACATCAGGGAGGCTAGAGGGAAGTTTACCCAAGATAAGTTAATACATTTATTCTACTTCACCCCCTCTAAACTCCATAGGATGCGTCTATTACCTGACAATCTCTGCTGGAAATGTAGAACAAATGTAGGGATGTTCCTACATGTGCTATGGGAATGTAGTTTGTTACATTATTATGTATTATTATTATTATACATTGTTATGGAAAAGGACATCCCCTCCAGACTATAAAAAGTGGACTGAAAATATGACAGAAATATTGTCACACGCACAGATGCTGGCAATGATTAATAATGAAGGGAGGAAAAGAGGGGCTATGGGACAGTTGTTTTTCTGCTGGCTTGTGAGATCAACAAGACATGAGTCGAGGAGGCGGTGTAGCTGTGAATAAATATTCACTATGTCTGTTAGCTTGAGTGTGTGAATTACTCTGTATTGGCATCTACACCAGGGATCCACTGTGACATCATCCAAATGAGTTGTCTGAATGTGTAAAATGAAAAAGAAATTAAAAAAAAAAAAAACTGACAGTAACGGCAGATAAACAAAAAAACAGTGCGTTTGAATCCAGGCAGGAAAAGACTGTTAAGAAGAAACAGCCGGAGGGATTGTTGTTTTACTACTGGTGAAAGTACAACTGTGACGAGCTGCTGGCACTAACTGGACTTGGACTTGTTTTGGTTTTAGCACACACAGGACCAGGTGAGAGACTGTTCCCAGTCCTCTCATGTCACTGCCGGGCACAAACACCTTCAGTGACCATAAATGGACCCGCCGTCCTGCTGGCTCCTGTAAACATAAACCGCACTGTAAAATGAGCCGAACGCCTGCCGCCTGCGCCATCCTATATTCAGATGAGATGTAAATAATCTGAAGTACACTTGTACTTTTCACAGTGTGTTTGGACAAACTGTCCAAGCAGCAGCTTCACTGACATGTACAACGTGTTCTGTCATTTTATTCTCATCAAATCATGTGACGCCCGGTTATTTATAGAATTCCCTTCAGGCTTAAACACACACATGCATGCAGGAGTTGCTCGTCCTTCAGTTAGCCCTCCTCTTCATGCCCAAGCGTGATCCTTTACCATCAGAAACCTTGTTCAACTGCCCAATACGCAACCATAAATATCCGGAAATATTTTTTTGTAAATAGTACATCTTCTATCCTCTCGATTGTTCTCGTTATTTTCTCAAGTTCCACTTGTTAAGCGGGTACTCTCACATTGGCTGCTTTGATGATCTGTTATGTAATGAAGGGCTGTATTTGGATTGGAGGTGGGGTATTTAAACTGCTTCATTCATCCCCAGTTCGTTGTTGACTCTGAAGACGACACTTGTCGTGTGGAAAGTTCACCATGTGCTCCAGATCCTTCCTTCAAGCAATAATTTGTCATTTGTGTAACAGAGGTAGTGGAAAGGAGGCGGGGTGGTGTCATACAAGAATAAAACGAGGACGATTTTGTACCGTTGTTTGATTTATTATCTGGATTGTATTTACAGTATTTACAAATCGTATCACTCGCAAAAAGAGCAGCTATAAAAATAACCTTTCACATACTAAATGAAAAGACGCAGTTCATGGGAAAGAAAACATTGGTGCTTTCCTCTCATATGACACAGTATCACACAGAGCACGTGCAGCTCTGTAGCGTCCCAGCTCTTTAGAAATGAATGCAAATGAATGCACGAGGGAGCAGAAAACATTTAGCGTGGTCCAAACAGGTTCCACTGATAAGATAAGTTCTATCTTACTGGGGCTGAACAAATAAAAAGCACATATCCATGCAGGCAGTCTGTTCACAAGAACAGATCTATAACAAAGTTTAACTTTGAAATACTTCAAGTATCAATGAAAGTGTCCTTTGGGTGCTACTGTAAGGCTCCGGTGACTACACATTCACATCTGTTAGGGGAACCGTACCAGGCCTGCACACACGTTCACACCTGCCCTCTCAGTCACGGCACAGTCTCAGAGGAGATCACCAGAGGTATTCTCTGTTAGGAGCTGCTTGTGTATTCTCTTCCCACCAGACCCCAAAACACAACAGAAAACAACATGCTACCGACCAAGACTGAACCGGGACAGGACTCCTGGCGGTCAGAGGGTCCCTGCCCGTCTTCCTTGGTCGATGATGACGTGGGAATACACCAGAGGCCGCGTGGTATGATGGCGGTTTTCACTTGGCCACCTTGTAGCTGCTGAGATCCAGCGGCTCTTTGCTGGGTATGCACCAGTCGTCAGCCTCCTGGCTCACTTTGTAGTTCCTCAGAGCGGTTTTGTTGTACACCGGCAGCCTCTCGATGGAGTCGGTGGACAGCGCCTGGAGGGACGGGAAGACACAAAGCTTACAAACAGTAGTCACATAGCTGTCCTGACAGCATCTGATCGCTGACGGGACAGGAACGTTCACGCTGGCTCCTGTACTTACATTATACATTACACTGCTTTTTCTGTTTGTTTGTTTTCTTGCTTTCTTCTTTATGACATTGTTAGTCTCCTGCATACATCCCCCTTACATGCAGACAGACTGAAAATCACCCAGCTGGTGAGATTCTGTGTGAAATCATCATCATTTTAATCATTTCTGTCGTTTTGCCCATGGTTTAATGTGTTCTACTGTCTTTTAATCATTTTGTTGAGCTGCATAAGGGTGCTATACAAATAAAGTTTATTATTATTGGTAACCATTGGAAACCATTTTCCTATCTAGCGCTGATTCACCTTCAAGTAGATGACGGCGTCTGTTCCGTGTCCCTCCATGGAATAGAGCTGCAAGTCCCCCTGGAAGTACTTGGCGTAGAGACGGGAGATGGGCAGCCCGTAACCAAAGCCGGCCTGCACAGACAGACGGCGTCATTCATAGGGCACATTTATCCTGTTTTCTGTTCTTTTCTGTTTATTCTTAATAAGTCAAAGTCAATTATGTTTCCATACCTAGTTCCTCACACTTTCAGATTCAGTCATTTTCATATGCATAGAGTATATAAAAAGATGTACAGCATGATGATCATTTTAATGAAAAGATCTTTGAAGGGAGGGGTAATAAATGAGATACGGACGTACCAGCGGAGGTCGTATGTACTCTCCTATCTGTGGAGCAGGAGCAGTGGAGTACATGTAGCTGAAAAGGTTCTCGATCCTGCGAAAGGGAACGCCTCCACCCTTGTCGCTCACCTGCGGCCGACGGGGGGGGGCAGAGAGGAGAGCACAGGACGTGATGTGAGGAGAAGAGTGACACGGCCACCTGAGGCTCAGCTCCGGGTCTGAGAGGCCGTTTGTTTGTTACCATCCATCCGGCAGACGTCAGACACGTGAGCCAACCCACCTTGATGGACATGTCCTCTCCTCCCAGAGACACCATGACCTGAATGGGCGGGAGGTTGTTGCTGCTGTCGTGGGTCTCAATAGTGGCCCTCATCGCATTCTGGGGAGTTCAAGTTCAAGAGGACAAGAGAAGTTGAACGAGTCGTTGCTGCTGCTGCGTTAAACGTCGACCTCCTCTCGGGAGGTTACGCACCTTAAAGAGCTCAAAGAGCATGTGGTACAGGTGAGAGGGCACGTACACGATGCTTATCGGATGCTTCTTCATGTCTGCGCAGAAACACACTCGTTTCAAACTCGGGTTCCACTTTCCATCTGTTCTCTGATGAGCTCAGGTTTATTACGGAGTGGGGGGGGGTGGAAAGAGCCCGTGTGTGTCAATATTGTCCCACTTGGCCGTTACTGCAGCTTCAGCACTATAATTAGATGCCCCTCAGGTCCATCTGGCCCAAGAAGCACTCGTACTGTATGTACACACACTCTTTGTTTATACCTTCTTAATGGGCTCTGAGTTGTTTGACCCTTCTCCGTTGAACCTGCTGATTCAATCAAGGGGAGCTTACTGTTCATCTCCTGTAGGATCATGTCCGGCGAGCGGAGGTAGTACTGGTCACACAGCATCTTGGCACTGTGGAAGGCATCTGACCCACAGACAAATAAAAACATCAGTTGGAACGGGACAGTGAGGAACGGGGTGCAAAGCAGAAACAATATGTCCTTTTACCCTCGACTACGTCTCCGACATGACAGTGGGGGTCGATGCTGCCGATGGTGTTGGGGTGCACGGGGTTGGTTGTGCCGTCAAAAATCAGAGCTGCAGAGTTTTAAACACATTTAATCATCGGAGTCAAGAGAAGATTTGGATTCAAGACTGAAATTATCAGTATTTTACTCACTGTGCTGGTTGATGAGCATGCGGATGGAGATGCGGCTCAGGTAGAAGCGGTCCAGAAAGTACTGGATGTTCTGATTGGTCACCAGATCCTGCGGGAAGGTCTCCTTGTATTCTATGATACCCTGAGCCATGGTTGGCACCACGTCGTTATGGCGGTTTCTGATGGTGACCAAGGCGTCGACAAACCTGGCAGAAGGAGGGCGTTATGAGTTCCACTGAGGAATGTGTCAGGACATCAGAGAATCACCTGTGGAACTTTTACAAAACCTATCTGAGGGTTTTTATCATTTTTACCCAGCATTTTATTTCATTCTCTTTTATATTTGATTATTGCTGCTTTTAATCTTTGTGCATTAGTCTCCATGTCCTTTTTCTTGTCTCACTTCTCCTTTTCACTCAGAATGTAAATCAATTATTTGTTTTAAAAGGTGCTTTATAACTATATATGATTGATTGATTGACTGCGTTTACACACACAGAAGCACCAACACATTTGTGGTGCCCTACTGGGCAACAAAAACAAACAAGAAGCATCTGGGTTGGTTAAATCAAACAAGAATTGTGAAGCAACAGTGTGCTGCTGCTCTGGAGCACTGCATTCTGGGAAAGTGGGGCTCTGGTAGCTCTCGAGCCAGAGGAACAGCAAATATGTTCTTGG
Organism: Aeoliscus strigatus; assembly: GCA_901007665.1. NCBI lineage: Eukaryota > Metazoa > Chordata > Actinopteri > Syngnathiformes > Centriscidae > Aeoliscus > Aeoliscus strigatus. The sequence goes on from CAAKHB010007347.1 coordinate 111,716, forward strand.
AGGAGTCACAAGCTGAAGCACACTCACTCTGGAGGGAGGTGAGCATTGTTGGGGAAAAAAAACCAAGCATCTCCACCAACCACATGAGCACATTCTCTCATTGGTGAATGGTTTTCAGGAGCAGCAGAGTAAACACAGGACGGAGGTCAGGTGTTGTTTACTTGTGCCGTTTTCATATCTGTCCTACGTCAGCTGTTACGTTCATGCGTTCTGTTGCTACCACACATACAAACAAGACCTGCTGACCTGATAGTTGGGTCAGTGGGGGAAAAAAAGGCGCAGAATCTACAACCGTGTGACATCTGATCACATAGACACTTACTCTCCCAGAACTTTGTAGTCATCTGGATTCTTGTCGAGGAATTCGAGGATCTCCATTAAACTCTGGATGTACCTGAATGAAACAAACACACGTGGAATGATATATCCAGAGTAAACAGCTGTAGTAAACTGATCAGTCAACGTTCCTGTGATTTCACGTGCAGAAAGTCACTTGGGGGTAAGACATTCCACCCATCAGAAAGGCACGCAGACCAAAAACAGAGTCATATGAACAGAAACTAGGGCAAAGTTCAGTATGAACGAGCTCACCCACCCCCCTCCGCTCACCCTCTCGCGCGCCCCACAGAGACAGTTGGAACAAGTACAAGTTGGTCAAAGGGGGGTTTTGTAATTCTGAGCATGACGTTAGGCAACAAAACCATCCAACCACATGGCAGGAAGCAAATCTGCAGCTGTGGCTGTGACGGAGTGAATGTTTTCCTCCGGTTTGTTCCCAGTCTTTTACTTACCAGCCCTGAACCATCTGCACAGACGGGGTCGTGAGCAGTCTGTCAGGCAGCAGGTTAATTTCCTTCATGATGTTTGAAAGTCTGACAGGAAGCTCCTGTCTCAGAAAGACGAAGGACGTCTTCTCACAGGCATTTATGGAACCTACAGAACGCAGAACAAATAATCATGGGATTCTTCATGTTATTAAATCTACATCTACGTAGAGCGATTGTTGTCCTCCAAACACATTGTTTAAACATTTTTTATTATCTATTGTCATCATCATCGTGTTGCCATTGAGTCGGCCTTCCTGCTCTCCGAGTAGCCATGGTTTATCTGATGTGATCAGCTGCGACAATAAACAATAAACGTCAGGGGCATCTTAAAACATTTGAATATCATGGAAACGTTGATTTTTTTTAAGGCTATTTAATTCAAACAGTGAAACATTTATTTACAGATTCTTTAAGAATAATGTGAAATATTTAAAATATCCAGTGTCTGGAGATTTAACTCAAACCTTTCACAAAACACTGTAAAATTTCAAGATACTTTTTTTTTCCAGAGCTGCAATCTTTAATTGTCGAAATTAAAAAAGAACGTTCTTGAAACGTTTTTTTTTTTTTTTTTTTTTTTTACAAATAATGAATGAAGAAAATACCAGAAAGTACCATTTACTGACATTTTCTATTGTATCCTTTGATCCTTTTTTGTACATGCAAACTGTAAAACAGGCACTGAAATGAACCACAGCAACATTTTATGGATCAATACTCCTCTCTCCAAGGGGTGTTGCAGAGAATGCATTAACTATTGCTCAATGTAATATTGGAATTAACAGTGCAGCAGGATGACCACGTCACATGATGACCATTAAGATCACTTCGCATTTTTGCACAGCAGTGAGTGTTCTGACTGTTGGGGGGCTGGGGGTTCCTCGGTGGCTGCAGCAAAGATCTGACGCAATAATCTCAACTATGAGCCCCATGGAGCTGCAGGCAGCACGACACACGTTACAGCCCATACAAAGCAGACACTGACATGACAAAAAAAGACATCTCCAGAGAGCGAACCTGCCACATCATGTTCAGCTAACAATTCCACGTCGCTAGCTTGTTACATAATCACAGAAATCGATACTCACCGAAATCCAGAAACTGCTTCATGGAGAGAGGGGAAGGAGAAAACTTCGAGAAATGCTCGATATGTTTGGGTACACTTGCCAAGGCGGCATTTTTCATCATAAACCTGACGAACTTCATTTTCGCAGGAGGGGTGAGGGTCTGCTGACCAACGGACCCGATGCTAGGCTTCCCCCGAACTGGCCCGGGCTGCTGAATAAACTGGCACAACAGGGCGGCAACTGGGCGGGGCGCTGATGGTACCAGCCAATAGGAGAGCGGTATTGTTGATTTATCTTTCAGAATGGCCAATAGGAAGTAAATGGAGGCGGGATTAGTTGTATTTTTCAAGGAGGCTCCTTAAGCTTGTTTTTGCCTCCGCTGCTTATTATGCAATAATGTGGACGTCTGATCAACTGACCTCTTCTGCTGATCAGAGCTGCTGACAACCTTTTAACCCTCAGGACGTGCTCAGATGGAATTCATGTTGGGTGTAAGGAACATTCAAGTAAATTTAGTTGTCAAATCCCCACAGAATCAGGCTCATAGTATGGGTTTCCATTCTTTGAAAAACATGATTTTATCATTTGAAAAACATATTAACAAACCTTATCACAGAGATATGGTTGTCGGAACTTCATAAAGTAGTGTTATGAAAATCTACACCCAGACATGAATAAATGTGTCACATCGGCCCTTTGTGGAGATAATAACTGAATTTTGAGTTTGATTGAAAAGGCTTTGTAACATGATGGCTGCACTGACAAGTGATAATGAGACACAGGTAAGGAAAGAACAGCTTTAAGCAGGTGACGCCACAATCGCACAAACAACACTGTCAGTTGTTTCGTTGTCATGTGTGTCCTCGATGTTGTTATCTGAAAATATCATCATCATATCATCATCAAAACTTGTCCGTCCCTGTGCAGCACTGTGTAATTTGAGTATGTACAAGTGGAAATGAAAGGTGAGTCTGCCACAACCTAAAGACTTATTAACTGCCTCACTACATCATCACCTGTACTGCTGCAGTTCAAGCTGTGACCCACTTGGCAACAGCTTCTGGACATAACATACTGTCTGTTTACTACAGTTCCTAAGACACCCAGGGCCTCTGGAAGAGTATCCCACACACCCCTATCCTCTGTGAGACCCTGTTGTTTACGTCCTTCTCTCCTGACAGGCACAAGTTCACTGTCGGTGGATGATTCTCTGGAGGCTTGCCACCACACATTTGAATAGAAATGCCTACTGTCAGGGAACAAAGTGTCCTGGTCAAATCTCCCCTTGCATAACTGGTGGACGGGTGTGTGTGTGTGTGTGTGTGTGTGTGTGTGTCTGGATTGAATGAAACCAGCATGTCTGCCAACACATCACACAAAGACATTGCAGTGAGACATGCCAGGCAAAAATAATAATGAGAGCTTGTTTACAAGATCCAGCTGATGGTGTGTGTTTAGCACAGGCGTCACCAACCTTTTTGAAACTGCAAGCTACTTCCAAGGTACTGAGTAATCCAAAGGGCTACCAGTTTGATACACACTCCTGAATGGACACGTTGGTGACCCCTGGTTTAGTGGTTGTTGTCTGAAACATCAAACAACGAACAGGTGTGTGTGTGTGTGTGTGTGTGTGTGCTCGTGTGTGTGTTGGGGATGGGGGTGGGGGCTGCTAACCCCCCAGTACTTTTCCGTTCTCCGTCCACCGACATTCCTCCTCCTGGTCCCCCCTGTCAACAAGGCTGAGGGTGTCAGGCTCAGATGTTTGACCGTTCTGTCCGAGTCGTACGGGTTGAATGAAGAGCGTGACTGGACAACAACAACTCCAGTGGAAATTTCCTCTTGCTCACATCCCATTACTGGGAAGTGAAGAAGCAGTGGAGGGTGGGGGGGATCTAGGGGGAGGGGTCAGATGGAAACTTGATTTAAATAACAATCATGTCATCTGAGGCCCTTGAAGTGGTCTCCACATAGGACCACGAGACGTTTAATGATAAAGAGATCATTGATCGATTATTTCAGTTTAAACCATGCAATCTTCTGCAGGGTGATTAGTCCGCTAATGACTCACCTGATGATGAAAGTGAAAGATGAAAAGACCGACACATTCCAACTCTCAGGTGAATAAGATGATAATCTAATATGAAGGAGTGAAGTATAAAGTTGGGTCGTGTCAAAGTAACATAAATATTCCAAACAGTTGTCTGTAAACTTTTACTCATCACCAAACACGGAGTCACATGACTTTAGAATTCACTGACATTATCCGCTCAAGCTGATTTAACAGCATGATTTTATGACCTGAAAATTGTGCCAACGAATTCTCAGATGACGCAGCTATCTTGGGCTTTTTGCACAGGAATAGCACCCTGCTGGTATAAGAGGAGGGTTGTGAAAAGGTGTGAGGAGGACCACTCTCTCACAGACTACTCTATTATTCTCATGTCACTTTCACCCATTTCTGCAGAAAACTGAGAACACGGTGAGTGACCCCTGTTGATGTCCAAGGTGAATTTCTTTCAACCTTTCTAACTAGACAGTTCTGTGAGCTAAGCAACGCTGTAAATAAGAAGTGTATTTTGTGGCAAACCAGACTCAGAGTCTGCACTCATAATATCAGTTGATCTTGCAAAGCAGTGAACATAAATGTTCAGCACAAGATTTGACCCTTCCACTGTACCCATCTGACGCTGAACATAGACTGTATAGAATGTCTGGCAAGCCTCTAAGTCTAAATATAAATCTGAAGCCAAACTTTCCTGATTAACTGTGTTATTATTTAGAGTTCAATCCCCTATGACTGTCCCAACCAGCGTTCTATGTGAGGTGTCAAATTGTTATACACCAACTGCCTGTTGGACACTTTCTCACCTAGAAATACTGCTGTTTAGGAAGGTATTTCATCATCCAACCTGTCACGTGAACCAGTCCTGCCTCACTTCGTCACTCTCTGAAAATACCATATCTGAAAACTCAATCAGTGTGACACAAACTGTCCTTTTATCAGCCACCAGGGGGTGATCAAGATCTGGCATGGAATCAATCCTGACTGATGCCATGCGAATAAATAAAACACTGTGCACCTGCATTAAAGGAGCATGTATATGCACAATATATGCCGAAACACAAAAACGTTAATGACAAATTACAATCACAATTCGTCCTTGTGGAGCTTCTGACTGTTTCTGTGTGTAAAGCGTTTATTATTATGATATGCAATCCATGCATGCAGCTCTTTTTTGTGAAAGGTGTATCACAGATGTGACTTCAGGGTGATTTAAAAGGTCAAAAGTGACCTACAAGTGGCGACACACTGTGGCCACACTGAGACTAAATCCATACACACACGTTTTTTTTTTCCCACAGTCTGTGAAACAGAAGGTGTGAAGAGCTTTCATATAGACTACACAGCCTCGTGTGGTGTTGTAGATGTAAACTGTTGAATTGTTTGCAAGAAGCAATAGAAAAAAACAAAACACCTCAGAGACAATTTCCATCTGATGAGTTCAGAACCTCTGAGAGTGTCTCGGGGGAGGATTAGAATTCCTAAAGGGCTCCTAATCTAATAATCTGTCAAATGCAGGCTGAGTCAGACAGGAGACAGAGATGTTCTCGTTAAAATGAGACTGACTCTGCTATTCCCGCGACATCACCAT
>CAAKHB010007347.1:117350-128971 GCA_901007665.1 Aeoliscus strigatus
CCCTTCTGTCAATGATGGCATCTACGGATCGATCGACGTGAGTTATCATCTTTCTACGGTGTCTGTGCTCCAACTGCATGTGTCGGCGCATCGCAGCCGTGTTTTATCGCAGAAACACAGCAGATATCATCGTGTGTGCGTGTGTTCTGTTTGGTTTGCGCGTATTTTATTTGCAGTAACCACAGCTGATGCAAACATCTCCTTAAAGGAGCCGTCTGTGTGTGTGTGTGTGTGTGTGTGTGTGTGTGTGTGTGTGTGTGTGTGTGTGTGTGTGGTGTGTATGGTCGCTGCTTCGGCAGCATCAGCTCCACGGAGGACGATGCTCTGCTGGCCGCCAGCAACTTCAGCGATGATGGAGAGCGGTCAGCAGAAATCCACATCTGTCCAGGGGCGGTTTGCCATCACTGCCTATTAGCATCTAAATGAAATACAACTCTGAGATAGTCATCTTCTATTTGGATGAGTGAAGACAAAACATGCAATACATCCAAACAAAAATGTGAGGAAATATGAATATGAATAGACACATAAATACTGTGTATGTATGGAGAAAAATAAAACAGTATGTGCAGCATTATCCCCTCACGTGGGTCATTTCTTTACTTACTGCCAGAGCAATATTTTTGTCTTTTGGGAATTTTGTTTCAGGATTTTTTCTTTGTTCCCAAGGCATGATTGAACATATTTTTAGTTTTTTAACTACGTAATTTCACCGTTGTGGGGCAATAAAGGATTCTTGTGTCTTATCTTAGCTGGAATGAGTGAAAAAGAAAGGAAAGCTAAAACTGAGGAACACTGATAAAGAGAGTGAACGTTACAGATGTGAATGAAAGACAGTGGATTTGTAAAATAACTTGACTGGACTGGAGTGGACCTGCAGTTCTCCAGCAGGTAGTGTGGTGCAAAAAACTGAAAGCGGCTTCAGGTTGTTTATTTTGGACTCTGGGGACAGAAAGTGAACCTGTCTCACACAACAGGAGTCTGAAAGGGTCATCGCACACCTCTGAGTCAGCTGCAGCTGTCAGAGAGTCGTTTTTTTAGCATGATCTCTGCGAACTGTGTCACAGCAGTGGAATTAATTGAAAACAAAAGCACAGACATGTTCTGTATTGATTTTCAAGTACTTAAGGGATGATTTCATTTTTGGGATATAGAATTTAGGATTTTTAAATTCTAAATGGACGAAAGCAGTTTATTGTTCTTCCTTGTCCCTTCAGTTTAGTTTTTGTAAATAAATCTCTGATTTCTCCACTGATTTGTTTAAATCTTTTTGCAGTTTAAATATGTAAATATGCATATTGCCTGTATTTTTATAACTATATTTTCGGCAATCTGATACATATGAACATATAGCTGTAGAATACGAGTGGTCCCAGCATTGAGCCTCGGGGAACTCCAAACTGCCATTTATAGGATTACTCATGGACATAAAGTGGCTCTGTACTTTCACAAACAAACATAGTACTGTGTCAGAATGTTCCACCGAGGTTTTCTAGTTGGTCTAGTAAAGCCATGTTTATCTTTTGGCTTTATCATATCAGTGTAGCATGTTAGGATGGTAAATGCTAATTAGCACAATTATAATATTGACATTGCAACAAAATGTAACTTGTCCATCAAATTCATGCTTTGCTTCTCAGCTTCCTACGTTTTGGCCCATTGTGACAGCTGTACATTGCTAGCAAGTGGATTCAGAGTTTGCAGCCACCAGGTGAAATGCAATGCAATGTGAGTTGATGTGAGCTGATACCCATTGCTTATTTATGTGTGGAAAAGTCAACAACAATAACAATCATAACAACACATAGGTATTGCTGGCGTACAGATAGATCTTGGCAGATCTCTGATCTCATTAATGCAGTCCCAAACGGGCCTGATAATTAGCCCCATGCCAGGTTCTGTCAGTCATTTCTGTCAGTTATTTTGCAGACACCAGTAAGAGGGTTCAGTAGGTCACATGACTGATCTCCATCTTCATCGTCAACTCATTAAAATAAATCAACAGCCCCTGATCTCACCCGTCATACATTCCTCCATCCAAGTATTCAGCTCCTAGGAGGTCCCATACAGGACAGGAGATTTCAAAATCATTGCTGTAGACCTGGCTGTTAATCACACAGCCTCTCAGGGGTCTCCGGCCTTATTTCTCTGTTTTTCTGCCCTCATTACTCATGTTTTCCCTCCTGATACTTTTAAATTGGATTTTTAGAGAGTTCAGTCACTTTCTCACTCACTTTGAAGTGAGGCTCCCTTTAAATTAAAGTTCCTGTTCCTGTCCTTTATTAATCCCTGAACATACAGCAACAGCTTTACAAAATATGATCTATTGAACGTGTACATATATGAAGGCAGCAATCATATTAAGAAATGTGAAATGAATCACCTACTACATTTGTTAATTGAGTCAAAGTGTTTTAAGGGAAAATAGGGAAAATTCTCTGAATACAAGACATTTGAGAGGTTTTCATATGAAATCATTTTGGGATTTAGCTTTGGGATCAGCTTCATGACAGTCAAATAACACCAATGCATGTCTTGCATTGTGTTGTTAAAAGAACTGTGTTTACTGATTCCACTCATGTGGAGAAATTAGATTTTGTGCTTCATGTATTTATAACTAGGACTGTTGTGGAATTTTTCCTTGTAGCTGCCAGCTGAGCTTTACTCCTTACATTACTCCTACAGTGTATTGAAGTGGAATCAGCATGAAAAAATTGACATGTTGAACAGAGGACGTTTTTTTCCGTCGAATGAATTAATTCGCAGACATAAATGGGATAATGGTTTCTCTAACTCCTGGAGGTTGCAACTGTTCTGGAGCACATCATGATTTTGCAGCATGGATCAGATGTTCTGGCAGTTTCATTAATGGAGTCAATGATTGTTTCACCTGAGTCACAGGCGAATGAGTGCTGCATCAATGAATCAACTGCCGATGAATCAGCATGGAATTAAGTAAGAGGTGGAAAGAATTAAGTGACACTGATTATAATGGGGACTGTGTGAGAGGCAGACTGTACAAAATAATGTAACATTAACCTGAAAGTTTATAATAGTGCAAGCATTTCTCACAAACCAGCCTTGAGTTATGGTGTTATTTTAACATTGGTGTCTAGCCACTAATTAACAAATAACTGGTTTGATTGTAAATATGTAGTCTCAGTGCATGGTGTCTTATCTGAGGGCATCAGATATTTATTGAAGCTGTGCTAAGTGAAAAAAAATTCAAATAAAAATGTGTAATATGTCTCTGTGCATGAACAGAACGATTTAACAACTGAAAAAATGGAGAACAAGCTTGAAGTTAAGCAAAATAAGGTAGACAATGCAGAGACAGGACATTAAAAACAAAGTGATATTACAAGGCCAGAAACTTGAATAGGATACCTGCAACAAATAAAAGATGTGGAAAAAGCCATCCTGTCATTTATTTGTATACTTGATTCTCTGACTCAGTTCCAGCCAGCCTTTCGTTCAAAGTCCAGTATGACAGCGCCCTCTGCTGTTTGGATTGAATAATTTAGTTTTTGACAAATAAAGCAATTAGCAATTATCCCCTTCACTTTTGTTTTTCTTCCACAACCACAATCTAGTTGTATTGTTATGTATCCTAGTTTTTGCACATTGTTTACATGCGAACAGAGAAGTTAAGAAGTAATTTAAAAGGAGAAAACACAACACAAGTGACTCAACAACGAACGAATGTGGAGTTTTCTCTGATTTTATGGAAAGGTTGGGAACGAAAATCACGCTTTGCTCTAACAGTACATTCAGTAAAGGAAAGCCTGAAGTTGTATTAATAACCAGCTCGAGCTTGATGACGCTGCTGACTTTGCGCTGAGCACCTGCGAGCCGGGCGTAGACGTGAGAAAGAGGCAATTTATCTCACTCTGCAGTATCATCACGATGGACACACACACACACACACACGCACACGCACACACACTTTCACAGACGAGGTGTCCTGCCTGGAAACAGTGCTGACATAATTCACAGCTAATTTATGCAAAACTGATTCCATTTTACCCCCAGTGTCTCTGCTGCTGGTTCGTACTCATGATTCCGGCCAGTTTGCTCTCTGTCTGAGTTTACACACTTATGTTTGGATTATATACACACATACGGTCACTTACATAAACCACTAGAGCCGATTAGAACACGAAATGAGGCAGGAGAGAGCAGATGCACTATGGAATATTCACAGGAGCGTTGAAAGGTTACAAGGGGTGAAAGAAGGAGGAATGACGCACTGATGTCTGTTTTCTAATTCATTTTGTTTCTCGAAAAGGAAAAAATTAGTGTGTGTGTGTATGTCAGTGTGGGTTTAAGGACGTAGAGGTAGAGTAGATAAAAGACAGTTGATGACAGACGCTTCTGCACTGCATGTCCGTCCAGTGTATATTATTGAAAAACGCTGCACGATGAATGCTGCTTCAAGCTTTGTTTGCCTGACAAAGGAGTCTCCTGTTTCCTTCTGAACATGAAGAACACAACATCTCACTTGGGTGTTTACGACTCTGATTTTACCAACATTTACCATTCAAAGAGCACACTTCACACACACACACACTAAAAGAAATGAAGCCGAGTGACGACTAGTTTCTCTCCCATCAGTCCGAACCATCTTATTTGATCTAATCCTCACAAGCTATATTTTACATGAAAAACAGCATCTACTGGGGCAACAAAGGAAATAAACTGTTAATGGAGAAAGGAGATGCTAAATTAAAGATATATGAAGAATATGAGCAGGAGGTCGATCACCTTCAGATTCTATCAAGCACACATTAGACGTAAAAGCTGTAAAACCTCCTGTCACCATGGAGACCTGGAAAGAGACAAGGCCACACACACAAACGTGTGTGTGTGCCAGGCAAAACAGCATTGACACACACATACACACACACACACACACACACACAAGGAAGGCATGCAGTGTGTGTGTGTGTTTGTGTAGGTGTGTGTGTCCTCTCAAAGGCAAATCTAACAGGACAGGTTGTAAATGCAGGTGGTGACATTCAGGTCGTTCTCATTCAGGAGTTAAGTATTCCTAGCGTCCTGATTCGACACAGGGTTGAGTTGAAACCATCAGTTGTCCCTTAACTTGTCCCTTAACCCTCAGCAGTAGTGTAGCCATCACCTTAAACAGAGAGAAGGTGATTGTGAGCATGCATTTTCAGTTGTAGCAGTTTTTGTTCTTGTTTTTTGATAATTTGAATAGTTTTAGGGTAAAAATAAAAAGTCTGGCCATATTGGTAGGAGACAGAGGATAGAACCAGAGGTGGCACACTCTTTTATGCACGAGGGCCTGTGCATGTGTGAAAGTCCCAGGTGCTCTAATTTGTTTCCTGCACGTTCCATAAGATCTTCTCCTGCTTGCTCCGGTTACCGGAGCCAATCCCAGCTATCAGCTGGCAAATTTCAGGGTACAACCAGTCACCAGCTCATCACAGGGCCACATGAAGGACAGACAACCATTCACACTCACATTCACACCTACGGGTGATTTAGAGAGACCAATTAACCTCAGCTTGCTTTTGGAGGTGGGAGGAAGCCGGAGTACCTGGAGAGAACATACAGGGAGAACATGCAAACTCCACATAGAAAGACCCCCAGGCCAAGAATCGAACCTTCTCGCTATGAGGCGACAGTGCTAACCACTGTACCACTGTGTCACCCGCTGAGATGTAACCAATCCGAAAAATACAGAATAAACATCCTTTTGTTCAAATATCACATTGTGTGCAGAACCCTTGATGAGAGCACAGCGGGACCTTGAACACGGTACGATAACAGAAAGGTTGTACAACAGGGTCATTGTTGTTATTCGAGGGCACCTGGTTGCTAAGGAGACTGAAGGAATGTGATGCAACTGCAGTGTAATGTGACCGCCCACCGTTTCTGCCCACTCAAGGCGACCACAGAACGTCGTCGTGACATTTCCCTGATGGTTATTGGATTACTCTCTGGCACTGAATGTCTTCACAAAGACAAAAGTACAAATGTGGAGATGGTTGCAGAAAGAGAGAGAGACAGAGTCCGTTTCGGGCGTGAAGCCTCGACGCACTCTGGGGATTCACACATTCTTTTTGTGTCTCGTTGAAACCAGGTTACCCACTTGCTTATTGCTGCGTTTTAGTCTGCCTAACATCCCTCGTGTGCACCTAAAAATATCCAGTCACATGCTGAGAATGTTTTGTGAGAGAATTTCTTGTTGACATTTCAGAAAATCTTTTCTGCTGCCGTGACATTGATCCTCTGCTGTTATCAGATGAAGTAAATGAACGGGAAAGAGCAAAGGTGGGCGTATCGACAGCATCGATCAAGGACACCTCCGACAACAAGCATTTGTTGTCGGATACAGAGAATGGACTCGTCTACGAGGTGACATTTGTGAACCGCAGCCAGGATCAGCACCATTGATTAATAATCAATGGAAAGCTGAAATCCAAACTGTGACTATTGTAGAGATACTGAGCGTGTAAGCCTGATGACATACCGATGGAGTAGGGTTACGCCGTGGCTTGATGGGTACCTCTCCAGAAATGTTCGCAGACGGCATGAGCTGTGATTGGACTTCACAAGACTTTTGGCAATTCTATATTTGCAGAGAAAATATCACCGTTCAAAGGGTGATTTTTGACAAAATGAAAAGTGAGCAGAAAGTCATGTCAATCTTGTTGTAGTTAATGCGGTAATAAGATCCACTCACTTGAAGTAAACAAAGAACAGCCACCAGGAAGAATAAGGGCTCATGACCTTGTAGGGCGTCTGCGTGGGCCAGTGCTGCGCAGACACATTAATCCAGCTTCACTGTGAGGAGGCCACAAGGACGGAGAGCTGGGACGGATTTGTGTATCAAACTCTTCAAGGTAAATAACATACAAACCGCCGTAGAGCCTCGTGAGAGTAACCACATGACTTGAGAAAGACTGAATCGAGCATCAGAGGTGTCACAGGGGTTATGTTGTGTAGGAGCTTGCAATGTCCTCTTGTCCTCCGCCTTTGGTGATGAGATTGTAGCTGACTGGGTTTTTATCTATTCAGCCTATTTCCTGTTTAACTTTCAAATCAGATTTGTCTGGTATTTGTGCTTGATTCACTTCCTGCCTGTTTATTGTCGTCATCTGTGTCATATCCTTTCATCAGCGTTGTCTCAGACTCATTTTTCCATCCGCTTCAGTTTTGTCGGCTCGCGCAACACCGTAGAGATAGAAAGACGATGTAAAGACACGTGGATCAAGAAGAGCATTGTTACTGGAAAACCCTGTTGCACCTCGTTGTGCTGCTGTCCATTACTAAAAGCACATGAACTGTGAACAAAGGATGGAGACGGAGCAAATCAATACCACTCATTGATCATTCACGAGCTTCCATCGCTGTGCGTCGTCTGCTTTGAACAATGTCTGAGGCAGAATATCCAACACAATACTAACATGAGCTATGAACCACCCACTCATACATTCCTGGCTCTTCTGTTGGGAACTGTAGCACATTCACGACAGAAATGCCGATTGAAGTTGATTGAAGAACAGTTCTCCCCTCCAGAGTCTCCAGATAGTGAGGACCAAAGTGTTCAAGCCCCATGCCAACAGGAGGATGGTAGCGTAGGAGACACTGCTTTAAGAGGAGAGGTGTGTAATCAAATCACCAATACATGCTGAACATACCATCCGCCCATAGCAGAGTGTGTTTTTTCCTCTGTGTAAGGGTATCACTGTGCATAGTCTGTATAGTTTTATATGTAGAATTAAAATATATTCCCCTCAACTATCAGTATTCAGACCTGAAGTAAATGTAGAGTTAACAATTCTCAAATACATTGGCTTTCAGGAAACAAATACACACTTCTAGCAGATTACTTCTTTTGTCCACAAACCAAAGATTGTGATTTGACAAGATTAGAGTTGATAGAAACCACCAAAAATGTAGTCCATATTTAGTAAGCTTGAATAGTAGAATTTACACTATTTCCAGAAGAAAAAAGCACCAAAAATGGTTAATTAATACCAAAATAGGCAAATAATTCAGCAGTCAGATTTGAATCAATTCATTGTAGAACCTCTTCCCCGCAGTGTAATATATAAAATGTATTTGATTCCCTGCAGGTTTTAAAAAAAAAGAATGAAAACAGGAGGAAACTAAAAACAGAATCTATGTTCCTACTCTCAAACACGTTGTGCGGTTGATTGTTTTCCAAATCCTCCCTCTGCATCCTTTATTTTACGCCAGACTAAAACAGAGAGGTGTTGCATGTGCACTTTAAATAGACAAGGCAGAGTGCCTGTGAGAGGGTGAGTGGTGTTTCTTCAGTTCATGACGGGGGTGTTGAGGTCTACATGTGAGCGCAGACACTGGAACAGATGGGTTTGATGCTCATACAACACGCCTGTTGTTCCTGAGCTTTGTGAGATAATTGGCTGCTGAACGTGACCCGTCTACCTGTTCTTCTTTAGCCTCCCTCCTCCACTCGTTTCTTCCCCTAGTTCTGCCTTTGTTTGTCCTGTCAGCTGTGCTGGAATCTACTGCATTTGTTTGCTTTGTTCTCCACAAGTGCTGCACGTTGCCAACTCCCTCAGGTCAGTTGGATTTAGTGAACGTCTCCCCTCTGTCATCCAGTCTTTTTCTCCTTTTTCACGTCCTTTGTCATTCTGCTGGCAGCTTCTGTTCCTCTGATTAAAGTGTGCGATGGCTGCTGATGCATGCCTCCTTCATTATGGCCGATATGAGTGAATGGCACACGAGAGCGAGAGAGAGATGCTGTGCAGAGTGGTCTCATTAATCAGACAGTTTTACATAGACGAGGTATGAACACCGACTGCACCAAAAATAACCACTTTTTTCAAGGTTTCAAAGGTTAAAAGAAATTCAGTAACACACGAGGCAAGGATGGATGGTGGAGTGGGATGGTGGGGACGGTACCCAGGCTGACAGACGAGCTAAACTAAAGTGCAACTACAATAACTACTTGTAGGTTTGTGTATAGACAATGCATCTGGAAAAATGTACCTGAGCGACTGTTATAAAGTGAGTCCTCCAAGGAACGTATCACATCTAGTGCTGGAGTTGGAGACGTTCCAGTGTTCGTAGGTCTCTCTCTCTGCCTTCAGGTGTTTGTTCCTTTTCATCTGTGTGTTTAAATTGTCTCTCGTCACTGTTCCAATGTGCCAATTCCTCCCCTCCGAGCAGCTGACTCCTCCCCTTGTCCTCTAAGACTTCAGGGAAAGTTGTTCGACTGCATTTCTTATGTCCCTTAACTTAGTCCTCGGCCCCCCACTGTCTTTGATTGCACACACACACGCACACACACACACACACACACACACACACACTCTATGAGATGAGCAGCAGAAGGTGTGTGGCTGCTTGTGTCCTTTGCCAAGGACCGCGACTGTCATTGACGTAAATATGCTAACACACAAGGACACACATGCACCAGAGGACACGCACACATACACACACACAAAACCGAAGGGCACACATGCTACAAGTGTTGTGCTCCCACAATGCACCGCTCGTGTATCACACATCTCTGGACTCCAACAAGCCATAGCAGCAGCACGTACTATTAATTAATCAGCAGCCACAGATTGTCGTATCAGCACCGACAGCCAGTTTAACACTTCAGTATTCATCTTACGCAGCTTCTCAGCTTCATGTCTTCAAACAGATTCAGATTGCAATTCATGACTTGTCATATATATTGGATGTGTCCGGGGGTTTGTCTGTTTAACCTGCCTAGTTTTGCCTGAACATGTTGGAGGGGTACCGTACAGCCTGGGCCGAATGAGGAACTTCTTAAATTGGGGGGGGGCATCTGTGTGGGTACATCTGTTACGTATGCTGGTTTTGTGCGTCTGGTGAGGCTGAAAAAGACATTTTAAAAATGGATACAATCTGAATGAGGTTTTCCTCTCTGATGTTGTAACAGTGATGTCCCTGTGTGGTCTATTTACATAATCTTTAATTTCATAAATCTTTAATACAATTTTTCGGTGTATGTATATTTAGCATATTTATGTGTGTGTCTGATTACCAGCCTGTCTTTTAGTTGATGCATGACAGCCAAACAGACACACTGGAGGAGGATGTGATGTTCTGTGAAGCACACAGGACTTAAGCCACCAGGGGAACAAGACAAACGGGAGAGCCGAGCGCAACTCAGGGCCACTGGCGGCGGAATGAGTCAAGCAGCTGCAGCTGTCAAGGTCTCTAGTCGGCATTAACGGATGAATTTGGTGCACTTGGACACGAGTCATAGAGCTTTCCACTCCAAGGCTGTTCAGGCATATCATGCTGGATGTGTGCATGTGGATGCATGTCTGAAACAAAACATCGCAGAAACCACAACTCATCACTGAGCCGTGTAAATATTACAAACCATGCATGCTCGGACACATAGCAGATTGAACTTGAACTCGGAGAGCAGACCTTCGCCCAACAGCTCATTTCCACCCATATTGTGATTTCTGCCCTATATCATATTCATCCATTCATGAACAAGAGGAAAAATTTGCAGCATTTTTCTACCGATGAATTGAATTTATATTCATAACATATTTTAATTTCTTTTCCAGTTTACATGAACATGACCACACATACACAGTTTTACTTTCACTGCAGACTTTTTCCTCCTTTCAGGATGAACAAACTGGTTTTCATCAAACCAGGGACCCATTCTATGAAACGGGTTTGGTGAAAACCCTGAATTTGCTGACATAAACTGACAGAAATCAAACCTCTTCATACCTTTGTTTTCAGTTTATTAGGAACACTGAAATGAGGAAAATTCTGCATACAAATATGACGTGCCACACTTCTCATCAAGGTGACACTGTGCGTCCCAGATGCGTGTTACATTCTGTTCATTGTCATCATTCATAATAATCCAGCCCCTTGCTTTCATCCATCATGACAAAATGAGATAAAAATCAAATTCATGTCGTTTGTTTCACTCTGCTGCACACTTACCACATGTTTCATTGTAGTCTAACATCCTTTCTGCTTCTGATCATCACCTCTCAGCTGCACTTTAATTCTATTTGGACTCATCTCACAGAATCCAAGTATGGGATCAGTGTAGTAATACTGCGGAGATTGATGTTGTTTCACCTGCGTGCTCAGGAGGGCTGTGATGTACTTGGCTGCTGAATAACAAGATGGATGAATGACGGAGGGGAGGGATGAAGGAAGAGGGGGAGTTTTGGGGGGGAGGAAGGGAAAGCAATCGACAGTTTGCTACAGCTCTGGTGAAAAAGAGATGAGGGGCGCAACCCAGACAGAGAGCAGAGAGTGATGGACCAGACAGAAACCCGCGAGCGGAGGAAAGAAAGAAAAAAAAATAGCAACACAGCTCATTGTCTTCATCCTGCCCCGTGAATCTCCCGCATGGCAGCGGCCTTATTCACACACACACACACACACACACACACACACACACACACACACACACACACACACACACACACACACACACACACACACACACACACACACACACACACACACACACACACGCTGCTTCCGTTCTGACCTACCTCTCTCTGCAGGCAGTCACCACGTGGACATCAGAGTGGGCGGAGCCTCCATGATGTCCCGCCTCCTGAGGAAGACAGTGGAAG
>CAAKHB010007347.1:128991-158257 GCA_901007665.1 Aeoliscus strigatus
GATGAATCATTGGCCGGTATGGCAAAGCACAGCACAGCATTTGTTCGAGGTAGTGTTTTTTCTCCAGTACTGACAGGCTGCAGAACTGCTTTGTGTTTGGTGTGTGTGTGTGTGTGTGCTTGTGTGTGTTGTAATAGTGGCAAATGGTTGCAGCCAACTACCAATCTGCTGCTACACTGAGACCGAAACTTTTAACTACTAATTATAATCTAAATGAGGAAATACGTTCGGACTGTAGCGTCCAAGTTAGATCTCCACCCTCAAACTACCCTTTGAACCAAGAACTGACCAAACTATCACATACTTAATTCACAAAGCAAAAACATGAAATACCAACTCCCTCACTCCTGTTTCTGCAGAGACTCTTTTATGTCTGTGAGAGACACGACGAGCAGTCATAAAACACATTTGTCAGGATTGTTGATGGAGTGTGGCAGGAGGATGAAAATGCAAAGAGAGCAGGCAACAAACAGCAAAAATCCAATTAGCAAAGAAAACTAAAACATAAAAAAAACAGGTGCAGCACACACAGGTGATCACAGCGGAGGAAACCACGGCCTGATCCACTAAGAATGTTGAGTAAATAAAGGTGTTAATCATGAGGAAAACTATGTCTTTATGTTAACTGATAGAAATGAAACCAAGCATCATATATCTAGTTTCAAATATAGTTTCATATATTTGAATTCAGTTCATCAGTTAGTTTAATATTCTGAGTTTTGCTCATTTCAGGACTTAACAAAGTGACTATTTTCACTAAACCTGCTTTCTGAAACGAGGTCTGGACAGGAAACCAAACATACAAAGAACAACTAGACAGGAGCACACTGTAACACAGGAAACACATGACACACTGAGGAAACAGTAAAAAGTCCAGAAAACCGCGGTTCAAACTGAACGTGCTGGTCTGAACAGGCCAACATTCAACAGCAGAAACGTCACTAATAGGAGGGGATGGTGTGTCACTGTGAACTGAACCATTTAATGCTAAGAAGCTAATGTTGGTGAAACATCATGGCTCGCACGCTTAAGTGCGTCTCCTAATGATGCTGACGGGAGATTTTTACATTGGAGTTACTGGATGAAAAGGTGCCTTCTGCACTGCGAAGAGATGCCGAGGGGCCGTAACAAACAGTATTTGACATGCAGTGATGAACAGGCTGAAAACATCATAAAGACACACACACATACACACTGACAACACGACCTGCTTGCATGTTAGCAGATTCTCTGTCCCACTGTCAAGCTGTGGCCTCGTTCACGGGGAAAGGAGACTTGAGCAGAGGAAACAAGCGCAGTGAAGTGGAGCAAAGTATTATGAGAGTGTTCGGTGGATAATTGCAGGGCAGAACAGCACATCGCCATCCTGCCCCGGACTCTGGCTCACAGATGCAAACGTCCAGAGTGGGGGGATCACAGGGTGTCATCGAGAGGAGCTGCACATCAGCAGACAATGAAAGAGAGGGTGGGGGAGAGAGAGAGAGAGAGAGACAGAGATAGATAGAGAGAAGAAGGAGAAGAAACACAGCGGCTGCATCTGTCTTGTACAAAATCCAATATTGAAATCAAACTCTGTGGGGACTCACTCCCCCTCTTTCCTCTCAGATCCTGGTTGTGTTGTCACTGGAAAGCCCGGCCTTGACCCAGCTGGCTTCATTTCTCCTGCTCTCATATTCCTATGTTGGGAGAAAACAGCAAACGCTTGTATGGATGCATCACAAACGCACTGGGATTTGATTTCTTTCATTGTTCTAGGATAAAGCCACTCTCATGATTAATTGGGCGTAATCACAATGAATTTGCGGCGTCACCTGTCTGACTCGGACAGTTGACCTGAGTTGAAATTAATTTTGAGATCGTTACCATCACTTAAGTTGTAACTATTACCCTGTAAACGGGGTAAATTAACCTTCCCAACACGGTGTGCTGGATGTATTATTTGTGTCGTGGTGTAGCGCCAACGGTAGTCACACAATGTGAAAATATCTGATCCCATAACGACCCTTTCCCCTCCTTTCCCCCTCATTATTTGTGCTGCTGTGGCCTTTTACATGAACGTGATGAATGAACAGATTCAGTTGGAGCCTTGTTAGAGGGAAATGTCAGTAGGTCGGACCTGATGAGGTAGTCATTGTGACTCAGGGGGGAGGACTTCTTCAGGCGTGAGACCTGCGTGTAACACTGACAGCACGAGAGTCAACCATTCCTCAGGTCGACTGGTGACGCCAGCGGAGCAGCACCCCTACAGCGACTGGGGACATGGAGGTGTGTGTGGGGTTACGGTGACTGGTGATGGAAAGCCGTGAATCGCTAATTTAATCTCTGGAGAGAGAGGAAAGAAAGGGTGAGGAGAATAGAGAAGGTCTCAGAGGAACCGCGTGCACCATGTTACCCCCAGGTAACATATGACTTCTTGTGGTAATCACTGTAATGAAGCAGAGAGCTGGTTGTCGGTGGAGAAGCCTCGTTTCATATCCACGGTCCAGTGGGGCTCCGAGCGCCTCAGCAAATGATCCCCGAGGTCCAGAGATGGAGTGGATTGTAAGAGGGAGGGAGGGAGAGAGGGAGGGAGAGAGGGAGGGAGGGCTGGATGAGGGATATTGTGGATGGAGGAGCAGAGAGAGCAGTCGGGGCGTGCAAGCTAAGACGAGATGTGAGTTCGTGTGTGATAAATGCCTCGTTTCTGTGCTGCCAAAGAGACGAGACACGAGCAAAATGGATGTTTCTGTGTCCACGTTGTGCATTTTTACCTAGCCGGCGACACATCTGCCAGTCAATTTAGAGCGCTGCCGCTGAGTCGGTTCGCAATGTGCCAACAAAAATATAACAGCAACTCATAAACAAGGAGGGGGGACGTTATGTTTGTGGCAAGCTGGCAAGTCTGTTCAGCAGACGCAGATGCAAATTATCCAGAATATGAATACAAGATGGTGCCACTTTTTCAACATGATCTTTGGCCTCATGTTGTTTCTGGAAGCAAGAGCAGAGAAGAATCTCGGTGTCTGTGTCGGACAGCCGGTCCAGTACGATTGATGGTGTAAATAATCCACAGATGAATCGATGATGGAAATCACTATTTGCAGCCTTAGTCCCTACAAATCTCTGAACTACTAATGAGTGCACAGCTGAGAGAACAGTGTCATTCATTCTATCTGGTGGAGCTGCTGGATTACACACACTTTGTCGATGAGCGCGTCTCATTGCCCCCCCCCCCCCTTGTTTCCCATTTGATGTACACTGAGCAACTGGTTTATTAGAGCTCTCTGCTGCAAACATCTGTATGTCAGAAACAGAAAGAATATAAAAGAAGGCAAAAGGCTGTTTGGTGGAGCTGGATGAGAACAGCACGTACGCTGTTCAGCTTTGACTCAACACTCTCTCCTCTCATTTCATATTCCATACGATCAAACATGGAGCCGCAGCCTCGTCAGCATAACGTCCACACCGATCACCTCACAGCATCTTCCCAGTTGAAGCGACCAGTGTTGTTAGTTTGATCCTTTTTTGTTTTTTGTCGCTCTCATTGCTCTCTTTTCTTTTTGCCAGTGTGGGAGAGCGTTTGGATCATCTCATAAATCAGCCCCCCCCCCCATCTTTCTTGAAACACAAGAAAAATAGCACCGTGGAGGAAGGGAGCAGATGAAAATAGCTCAGTAGGCAATAGCTGACTCACAAGGCGATGCTGGGAGTCAGGAAAGCATCATTTCCAGTGCACATCAACTGGCTGTTGTGTAACTCTCAGCGCCTGCTAATCAAACTGCTCCTCGGTTTGCCGAGACACTCCGAGTTTGTCCCCTCAGTGGCTGCGTTATTTAAGAAGCCGGTGACATCGCAGGTGTCATTTATCACGTTTGACGGCATCGCCCAGAGTCATTAGCACGGGGAGGAGGGAGGACGGAGGGCCAAGGCCGGTTGGTGATGAGGCGGCATGGTCAGCTCCGGCTCAAATGAGCTAGCGGCTCATTTATCATGCTGCATGAGCCGTGTCGGCTGTCGAGGCTCATGTTTTTTTGAAGCATTGTGAAATGGAACAAGAGAAGGAACCGCGCTCACATGTAAATCAGAGGCTGATTATCATATCAACTAGCTTACCGGCACTTGTAGGCGAGCTGACACCAGCAATACGCAAAGGAATGGCCTTGAACTCCAACAGGAAGCTGGACAGAGATGTGTGTTTGTGCATCTGTCTGGTGACAAGATCTTATTCTGCTTTTGAGAGACAACACTGAGACTGACGTCAAGCAAATGAAGAAAACCTGATGATATCAGTAAACTAAACAGGGGTGGTTTGGGGGGGGGGGGGGGCGGGGTGTTCTCGTGAGGGTTTGTGATGTTGCTTAATGTCATATTCCAATAAAAAGAACATTAAAAGAAAGCTCAGTAAACTGAGTTGGAATGAAAGTTAAAGTCTGTCACTGGACATTAGTGATAATTAGATGGAGAAGTCAAAGCCAGACGAGTGGTAAATACAGCAGCGTGTCCAGGCCCGAGTCACACCGACCATCTGGAGCTCAGGGAGAAACCAGGTCGCTCGGAGCATCTCATTACTTCACGTTCACTTCGATAAACTGTCAGTGTGACAGAGGAGGAGAAAATGAATCCACTGAGTGAAAGGAAGACGTAATTGACAGGAAAATAACAGAAAATCCCCCCATTGTAGCATCTGACCATTATTTGTTTCTTTCACACTAGTAAACAACAGAGAGCCACACTTACCAGCTGGCTCACACTGTCACGGCTCCTTTGTACCTGCAGAGAGAACAGTTCTTCATGGCCTCACGTTCGCTGCCAAGCTCCTCACCTGGTAAAAGTGAGACGAAACGTGAGCCCAGGTAAACTCCATTAACAGAACGTGATCATTTCTTCTTTGCTAAGGAAGTTAGCATTTGTTCTTTCCCAAGTCTGCTTATATGTCGCCCCCTGTTGGCTTAAAATGTAAAATAGTGTCAGCCGGTTAGAGTTAGACAACCATATTATTCCATGGAGTCTTTCTCCACATTAGGGCCCCCTGACCTGCCACAAACTGGACCGTTTGTAGAAAGGTGACTTCTTTTAGATGACAAAGTGACAAACCTTTAAATTTCTCTGTGTCTCCAGCCACATTCATCTGAACAAACTGATAATCCCGTTGAACCTGTATCTAGCATATGATGTCTTCAGGCTGTTTTCATTGTAATACACATATTCTGTCTTATGTCACACTGAGTACTTATATAAAAAGACTGTAAATAGCAGGGCTGATACATCTGAGCCGTCAGGGGAGCCGAACCTCAGTATGTTTTTACTTGTAAAAATAAAAACACTTGTGTGGAGGAGTGCTGCGGTTTGAAAGTATTTGGGTCCCTCGGTGCTGTTGTGCAATCACTGACATTGCTACAGTCGCAGTGTGTGTTTTCTGTGTTTGTCTCACTACAAACCTTCATTAGATTGCACACTACAGCCTACCACATCTCATGCAGGTGTAAAAGTGGGTTTTTGTACTCCGGGATCAGATGACGTGAACTGGCCAGTGGGGGGCGCAGTGGTTTGTAACGCTGACTAAAAAAGGCATTGGAGGGCACTTTATAAATCTCCCAAGGAACAGTCCCTGCCTTTGTGTTTGTGTACCCTCTTTGCCTCTGAATATTTCACAGCGTCTGTGCCAACAAACCCGGCCGGCTGCCTCTTGTTTGCTGCAGTCGTCCTGTCAGACAACCCTTCGCCAAAAATAAGACTAGATATTTTTGGCTGGTACACCTAATTGAAAGGACACAAAGTACTGATTTAATATTTAAGGCGAATAACTGTGTGTCCTCAGGTTGCGGCTCTGAGTGATGCAGTCTCTGTTCGGCGGAGGGGAGCTGGGGCTGCTGGGAGGAGGCGGCGATGGAGGGGGTCTGAAGGAAGATGGCTGTGGCAGTGTGGCGTGGCGCTCCCCGCCCCTGCCTCCAGAGGATGTCTACTCCGCCTCCCACTTTGCCCTCATCACCGCCTATCAGGACATCAAAATGAGGCTGGCCGGCCTGGAGCGCGAGAACACCAGCATCAAGAGGAAGCTGAAGATCTATGAGATCAAGGTGAAGACTTCTCTCTTCACAGAAAATATTATATGTTTTCATAATATGAAGGGTGATTTTGACCTTGTGGGCAGAAGGTCTCCAGTACAAACAAGAAAAATATTATTTTGTGTTTGATTAACCGGAGCTCTTTCCCAGTGGCAGTGGACGTGCAACAAAGATGTCAGGACAGAAATCGACAGTTGTGTTTGATCCTGGACCTTTTTTTTAGGTGTCTTTCCAGTTCTGAGCACAGATCCACTTCAGAGTGTACAACAACCAAACTGAAAATCCTATATCTATAATAATTCACATGATGAATAAATACTAAAATAGTTCAAATGTAGTTATATACCGTATTCATCTTTTCATTGCTCAGACCTCAGTAACGACACGTGCAGAGGAAGTAACAAAGGCCTCTGCACATCTGTTTTTCCTTTCTAGTTATGTTTTAAGTCGGATCTCTTTTATCGTTCGTTTCAGTGGACGGATTCACAGTGAGATACAGAATGTTTAAGCCCCATTCTCTACAAGCTGCTCTGGGATCAGCTGACAAAATCCTCTGTCCACATTCCTGCACTCTGTAAGATGCTTTCTCCTTAGATGCAAAGTGAATCGGGTCTTCAGATGATGGATGACGACCTTCACGTATTTTCTGCACCTTCTCATTCCAAACACCTCATACAATCATAAATTCGTTCACGTTCAAAACAGATATAATACCGTTTCTTCTCATATCAAATGAACCTTGACTTAAAGCAACTGACTTTTCCAGCAGCTTGGTGGTTGAAATAGGACGAGTTTCGAGCTGTTGAGAGGCAGAATTCACCTCCTGCCAGTCGCTGGGCCCTCGAGCAGCTTTACAGAGGGATGTTAAGGGGAAGTGGGTGTGGGGAGAAAAAAAAAAAACACGTGGGGGGATGGGAAGCAAAGGAAAGTATTCAAATAAGTAGAAAGAAGCAGCTTAATGGGTGAAAGACCCAAAAAGAAATGAGAAACGAGGGAGTATGGGAGATAATGATGCAAAGAGCACGGGAGACATAAATTGTTGGATATTAAGAACAAGGGAGGGAAAAAATCTGTGGCTAGATATATGTCGTATTATCATTAGTCTGGTGTTTGACTCACTCGAGGAATTACACGGAGAAGAAGCTGTAATGTTTCCCCTCGGCCTGTGCCGCCTACTTTAAAGTTCTTAATGGAGTTTTTTACAGGAGCAGAGTGCGGTGTATCAGTAGTTTAATGGATATTTGGAGGAAATAATTCAAATGACCAAGAGTTCAAGGTGTTCAAGGCTGAAACTAAACAATACAACAACACTCATAAGTCCACTGGCAGTGTGATCCAGTTGGTGTCCAAAGTTGTTGCAAATGGAACGCCTGTAAGTCAGTCCACCTCCACATCTGTCCGTATAGTTGTGGGTCTTTTTTGTGTCACTTTATATTGTGGTGGGAGCGACTCCAGTTACACTAGAACTTCCTTCAGACTTTAATTTTTTAGTCTGTGACAGTGAACATTTTTCAGTGTAAGTCTCTTTTTTTTGTTGATTATATGTTATAGAGACTATAGGTGTCTGTACCTTGGCCTTTCCATGGACTGCAGATCACGGCGCCACCATCTGGTGGATTTCTTGAAGACATCCATTATTTCTTTGTTGGTTCAAGGTTCACGTGTCTGTGACACTGCTCAGCTGTAATCTGAGCTAAAGAGACAGAATGTTAATCCAAGGAAACAACCCTGGGGTTGTTATCCTGTCTGGGTTTGAACAGAAACGCAGTGCAAACTGACGCCACATCCAGACACATTCTGTTTGTAGAGAAACGGAAATCTTTCAAGATTTCAATGGCAGCTGCAGAAAGCTGTGGGCAAATGACATCAAGAACAATACAGACTGATGAATGTGTTTTTCACGATGGGAAAAGCTGACTTAGGATGAGTTCTTCCAAGGAATGCGAGGAGAGGAGCGTGCCGACTGCCGATCAGCCTCCCTCCGTTGGCATCTGTGCAGGAATCAAGCATCCATTCAGCAAGCAGCTGCTGCTGACGGCTTCAGGCGAGTTGACTGCTGTTGACTTGCAAACAGCAGTTTGTTCAGGAGTCACGCCCGCAGAGACTGAGGAGGATTGAGACAGAGCAGGTGCAGATGTTTGGAGAGGGAGTTGTCACACCTGTGCCTTCGGAAATACAGCGCATGTCTCTTCCAGTTTCAGGATAGTCTGCAGTCACCACAATGTGGATTTCTAAAAGCCTGTGTGGAAGGACCCACTGCCCATCGCGGAACAGCTGCTATTATTCTTGTGAAGTCGTACACGTTGCTACAGGCGTTTCTCCAAACACAGGATGAGTACGTGCACATGCAGTAATGATGCGGAGCTTCGTGCTGCGGCTGAATTGAGTTTCCTCTCCAGTTCAACGTGAGAACGCTCAGGCCTCTGGGGGGGTCTGCGTAAGTTTCCAGCATTTACTGTTCAGATGAGCAGAGAAAGGTGTTTGGCTAAATGGAAAAGTGTTGTTTTCTCCTCAAATAGACATTGCATCAGCTGCAGTGAGTTCACATGAAAAGCCCTGAAGCTTCTGAAGGCAGTCGAAATGTAAATGCGTTCGTTTACGTTGAATCACTCCGGTTATGTAACCAGTCTCATGTGTGTTTAAAACCTCTTCTGTAATGAGACAAATCCCACTAAGTATTATTGCATTACTATATCAAAGATGTACAACAGCACTAACATTGTTCCACAGGGTTACATGAGAAGACATGTTTGCATGATTGTAGCTGCATGTATGGTCCTTTTTTCTATGTACCTCACATGTTTTTCAACTCCTTTTCACACCTCTGCTTTTAGATGAATGAATCCACATTTTAATCTTCATGCTACATTTTAATTATATGAGTTGCTTTTGATTAATTCCAGTAGAGTTATGGTGATACTGCTATGGTTGTTAATATCACACACAGTCTCTTCAATATCATGACTGACCAAACTGATACAAACAATAAAAGAAAAAGAAAAAAATAAGTGAAATCTATTGAGCCCTGCAGCGCCACCTCCTGGACCAAAGGTGTACTGTTTGAAACTAGTTTCGTATTTGATGATTGACCTGACACTAGACAGGTCTCGCTCAAATAAACTGACCAGTTTAGGAGAAATGAAACTGAAAACAGGCTGAAGATGAGAAAATAAATAAAACAGCAGATAAAAGGTTCTGATCCACAGAGTGCTATCTGGGCCAAACACAAGTTGCAGTACATGCATTTTTTATGATCCAAGTGTGAAATGTTTCCAAGTTGCAGTATACAGCAGGAAAAAAGGCATTATTCAATGGCCTCTAGAGTCATTTTGCATTGAATATGATTGTATAAAAAAATATTAGTTGTATAATTATAACGCATTATATTCATCCTACATCTTGTCATTTCAGTTCCCGATGATCAGTGAATTTGCGGAGGACACAAACTCTTACTGCTCCTTTGAGAGCAAAGACACGGCGCTGCTGCAGTCAGAGAACGGCAACCTGCAGCAGAGAGTCAACATCCTGACCCACGAGGTGAGAGGAGCAGAGGAGAAAGAGGGGCGAGAAAGGAGGAGAGGAGGAGGGAATCATCACCAATCTAATCAGTGTTAAGCAATGGAAGTAAAAGAACTACTTGATCAATTAATAGACAACTACTAAATTATTACCAACTATCAAAAATGTATAAAATGTACAAAAATGTTTATTGTTCCTCTAATGAAAGTAAAATGCGTCAAATCAATTAGTAATAATACTAGAAAGTGTATATTTTAAATACAAGATTTTGGGATTCTTAACTTTTCCCTTCCCATTTTTGTTTAAGGTTGCATTTCTACTTTTACTCGGGTAAAGTCGATGCGCTCTGACTCCTCATTTGTTCACAAGAACAAGAGCTGGAGGGGAAGAAAGACGAGACAACTGACACAGGAAGACGGTGGTACAAGAAAAAGAGCTAAAGAAAGAGGAAGGAAATGGTTTCTGAGGAGCAGCAGACACACAGAGGTCGCACGGCAGCGAGATGATCATATTCAGAGAGGAAATGTAGCACGGCCTGCTGAGCATCCTCTGCCCGGACACACACAGCTCACACCTCTTCCTCTTATAACACGCTGATTTGTATTTGACACAATGAGAGAAATGAGACTTGAATCAAAGGGTGGATGGTCATATCACATTCACATGAAATTCCACACTACATAGTTGAACTTCAGAGGCTATTTAAGACCCAAATTCTGGTGTCAGATGAGGTCTTATCTCGGCCCAGACGTCCTCAGCAGGGCGCGCACAGAGAATAGACCTCTGCTCCGGCTCACCGCTGTGATGTAGCTCTTTGTCCTCTCCTCTGTTTATCTCGCTGCTGCTGCTCTCTGTCTCTCTGCTGTCCATTGTGACCATGTTCTTCAATAGGAGCGCCACGTCAGTGTGTTCTCGCCTGCTTTCACATCTCCTCATTTATTAACTATGTGCGCTGTCAGACGGCACATGAGATCCAACGACATGCAGCCCTCATTATGCCTCTGCGAGGGAAACACATCAGCAAGAAATTATTTCCTCATAGAAAATGAGGGTTTGCGTCTGTGTGCAGATGAGGGAGGAGATGCTGAGGTGTCCTCAATTTGCTGGGTTATGCAACAGTTTCTTAAGTGAAAACTCTCACAAAGCAAGTTTTGATGTTTTTATCCTCCTTCCTCTCTCTCTCTCTATTATCGAGAAAAGAAAATGAATGTATGTCAGTTTTTTTTCCCTCCGCCTCTGTTCCAGCTCCAGAAGAGAAAAGAAAGGGAGGAGCAGCTGGAGGATGTGATCCAGGCTTACGAGAAGATTCATATGGAGAAGAGTAACCTCCAGAGGGATCTCGACAAGATGGTGAGACCCATTAGTTCCTGTTATCTCACAGCAGTGATGTGGCCCAGTTACTAGTTTCGACACACAGCTGATGAGGGATGAATAATACATTATAAATGCTGACTTGTGAATAACAGTAATAATAACATTTATCATTATTACACACCAAAATTACATTTATGGCAAATTACTGAACTGCATTTTCATTCACTCTGTAGATTAAAACAAATGAGACATTTCACCAATTATTGATCAAAAATGCTGCAACTTGAAGATTTGTTTTCCTCCATCATCTTTATAATGCATCATAACCAGTTCAGAGTTCACTCCATCCACTCCATATTTACACGTTTGTTTTTCTGACATTTTAGGTCTTTTTTTTTAAATCAAATCAAATATCAGATGCAGGTTTCCAACTGAACAGATTGTTTGGCTGCTAACAGATTCCCCTCTGTGATAATAGACCATCTCAGATGAGAGTGAAGCCGACTCAAACGTTGGAAGAAATGTCACCTGAAGTGGCTCTGTCCACCCACTGTGCCTCATTGCACGCCCACCATCATTATATTCTTTTTGTATTTTGTATTTCTTTTCCATTTTACCATAAACCTCTTGTGCATGGTACCGATACAAAAATACCAAAGCAGAGTAAGTCACACAGTACAATTACAACAAAAGCGGACATATTTTGTCACAGCTATGCCACCTCTGTCCTGTTATCACAAGGGAAAAAGCAAAAACGGCCCCATGACTCCTCCTTTTCTTCCCCATCATTCACCTACCGTCTATTTAGAGCTTTAATTCATGTTTTTACCCACTGTTGGTCACAAGGTATTGCTATGACTTGTACGTGGACGAATGTCCGATGTTTGCTCAAATATGCTGTGTGTCACTTCAGACCAACCTGGTGGAGAAACACGTGGAGCGGATCTTGAGCCTGGAGTCGGCTCTGCGCCAGAGGGACAGCTCTCTGCAGAAACTCAATATGCAGCTGCACAGCAAAGACATGCAGTACTTGCAGCTGCACGCCGGCCCGGACACCCACAGTGAGTGAACAGCAGAACGTCCATCAGCCCCTGAAACTAATAATAATCACAATGTGAAATGTAGGAAACACATTTCAGTGGCACTTTATAACAGGAAGTCACAACAGAACAGGTGCTCTGAATGATTCTTGTGATTCAAATTCCATTTCTGTATGGAAAATGTATTGATCAACATTTCCATAACACAGTGGGGAAGTGTACTTGAAGGCTAGTTTTCATCAGTAGTCCCTTCGCTAGACGTTAATAGACAGTACAAGCTCAATTAATAAAAACAATGCTCAGTAAATAAAATACATTCAGACATTAGGTACACTGACATCGTAAGACAGTGATGTTGATGATGCTTTGAGGATGTCTGGTAGTGTCAGAGTGGGGATGGGGAGGAGACCAGCATCCGAAGACCAAACGTTCTGTGAAAGGGTGGACTGGAGGTAGGGGCCGGCAGCTGGGATGTGCACATGCTGAAGCCCATGGAACACAATTCCACAGCAATAGTCCAGACCGGATGTGACGATGACGTGGACGGTGCCGGGGAATCTGGTCGAGCTGGACGGAGGCTGGAGATGTCAGGTGGTAGAAGGCGGTTTTGGTGAAGAATTTGATGACCGATTGAGGACGGGGTCCAGACGTCCAGGATATAGTCTTTGGGTGCTGCAACGATCCTTCTCTACAGATGGTGGTTCACTTATAAATAGCAATATTTGGATCTGATTTATTTATTTGTGTGTTTTGTTTTTTTTTTATTTCCGCTGATCTCTCAGTCTACATTCAAACCAGAAAGCTTTTTAACTGAGACCAGGTTGTTCCTCTTGAATCAGCTTGGACATTTTGTTCCTCTCTTCTGTCGTAGTTGCAGAACAAAGACAGACGCTATCTGTGGGGGTGCTCGTGATTGTAATTCATTCCAACTTCCAAAACGAGTTTGATTTGAGTGGCCGCGACTGTATATGTATCTTTTCAGTATTATTCAGCGTGTTGCTTCCATCTGTACCTCTGAGCAATCTCCATTGTCATTCACCAAATGCTCAAAAACCTGCGAGATGACAAATATAATGCAAATTAGTCCCTGAATCTTATATGGAACGTTTTAAAGATGCTTCAAACAGCACACAGCTCCTAAATCAAAGCTCAACATCACGCACAAACCATCAATTCAGGATAAAACAAGTGGCATCTAGTACATGTGTATATTTATTCCTGAGTTAGACATGTACAGTGATGATTACTAGCTGTAAAATATGAGGGTGGATGAATGATGAGAAAACGTGTTGTAGTGCACATTGTGTCCAACACGTGGAAACGCAATACAAGTGTGCCTGTGAGGAGGCAGGAGGATAAAAGATGGTCGTGATGTGATGTCGCTGAGTCTTTTGGCTCAAGGACTGAGTGCATGTGAGCGGAGATGAATCACTAACCTGCCCACGCTGATCACATCACTCAGGTACACAATGAAACACACTGACGTGAAGGACGTCAGCACGTCGACGTCTTTCATACTCAACAAAAGGCATCAGTCACGTCTCTCACCCTCTCCCCTTCTTCCTCCCAGTGCTGGACTGCCCGGCGCTGACGCTTCAGAGCTCCCGCAGCCTGGACACGCTGTCAGACCTGAAGGTGCAGCGACTGGAGGCGGAGCTAGAAGGGGCGCGGCACGAGGCCCAGGGGGCGTGTCAGCGGGAGGAGGAGCTGAAATCGGCATGTGAGAGGCTGAAAGAGGAGATGAGACAGCTGCAGAACGATCAGAGGGAGAGGGTGAGTTTGTCTGAGCTGTCCCATGTGTCGGCAATTGGATTTATGGAGCGTTCCAATTGGTTTAGATGTCTGATGTCATAGCTCATATGACCTAGAAAAACAGTGAAAAAACACAGTTTATACGCAATAGATAACATAATACTGTGTACCACCATCGTAAATTAAAACAAGGAAAGAACACACAAGGAAAAGTCACTCAGTCAGGTCAGACTATTCCAAAAATGATCTCACACAGACGGGACCCACTCAGTTTGAGTGACAGCCCCTCCCCACAGCTTCGACGGAGCCAGATTCTTCCCAGGAAGTCCCATTTCATCTGCAATATCATTATTTTCCATCCGTGCTGCACCAAACATCCTCACACAGATGTGTTGCTGCAGCTCACTGTCACGTTACTTCGGATTTTTTGACCCCCACATCTGTCTTAATATGGCCAACACATGCATGAATATGTGTACGTGTGATTGTTATGCTACTGTCTAACACGTTGTCTTTTGCTGTCTGATTTTCTCCAATATTTCTGACAGCACCTGCACGCTAACCTAATTTCACGCTCTACTTCGGCAGGAAATGACTTCGCCCTGCAAGCAGTGTGATGTGGAGTGGATAAAGAAGGTGGGAGATGAGCAGTAAGTGACCATGGCGATGGGAGGAGGGAGGAAAGGAAGGGGTGGGGTGGGGGGTGCAGAGGAGAGCCATGAATAAAGTTATTTATGTTAAGAAGCTGTGGAGATGCTGGTTGAAGAGAAAGCGGAGCATAGATGTTTCTCCAGCAGCTCCTGCTGAGCGGGTTCCTGGCTCTCCAGTGCTCACACTGCCCTCCAGGGGCCTCATTACTACCGTCCTTCCCATCACTGGCAAACGACATTAAATGCAACATTAATAAAAACGAGTGTTTTTTCCCTTTTGGCTGCAGAATATATGTGCATTCAGTTTCTGTGGAAAGGGAAAGAGGTTTGGCCAGAGATGATGAGATGAGGTCTAAGCTGTGGGTAGCAGGGTAAGCACTTTTCTGTCCGTTTCCATGTGTCTGGCAACTTGTTGGGCATCATCACAAAGGCAGACATTCCTGTCTTTGTCATTTCTTCACCTGAAACCAACTGAAGAGGCACAAAAAGAGAGCAGACAAGCTGTTTGAGCTCTGTCGTTTGCAGTGCAGTGAGGACAGCAAAGGTGCTGCGTGGAACAAACCACAGCTGGCTGGGCAGGAGACTCCTACTCACCAAAACCCAAGAGGTGTTTCGATGGGGAGCAAAACAGAAAGTAAATTTATTTGAGTGAGTGTGTGGTGGAAGCTTACAGCTTTTTTCCAGACCTCTGTCACCTTTGGTTTTACTCAACAATATCAGTTTCTCCCACGACAAACCCACAGTGTGTCTTCTTGTAATTTGGATCATTTAGAGTAAAACTGCAAAGTTGGACTGAGATTTAAAAGTAACTTCGATCCGTCCCCATACATTGCTCTTGCTTATCTGTGAGTCTCACATTTTCTGGCACATCAAACATGTTCGCCCATCTATTTCTCAGGCAGCAACTGGCCAACTTCCAGCATGAAGAGTCTTCTGCTATGTCATAGACCTTTTTCAAGCAAATATTTGTGCTGACAAAAGCAAATAGGAGTGGCTGTGTGTTTTAAACAGTCATGGTTGAATACATGAGGTCCTGATGGGAGGTAATGGCTAATGACTGCACTCATAGAAAATGCGACAGATGTGATACAGTCTAAATGTAGGAAAGAGACAAGGGGAACGCATCAGTCAAGCTGCCCTCAGCAACCACAAGCCACACTGACGCTGACAGGACCGCCCCCCCCCACCACCACCTCACCCCCAGCTTTCATAAAGCTGTTTCCGATAAATCACGACTTTTAGCATAAGAGCCTCATTTATCACTCCATTTTATTTGACAAGCTCTTTACAAATGTCTTAGATCTTTACTACATACTATTTTATAAACATGTAATAAAAGTGTAGCTTTTCCTGAAAAAAATACATATTGTGTGAATTAATTAGTTTATATTTTTTGACAATGTGTTTATGTTTACATGTAAAAGACACTAGCGATAGGGGCATAGAGGTAGAATGACCGGAGAGGAGCAAAAACCAGAGTCAATATTGGCGAAACATATGCTTAATGGACTCATAGAAAGGATTTCCTTGGCATCGAAACGTACACGGAAATGGCGACTTTTCTCCTCGATCGGCCAAATCCCTCTTCAACAAGGTTACTTGTTTTCATCCTATGACGTTGACCCTAGATATGACATTACTGGTCATGAACCATCCACCTCCACACCCAGTAAACAGAAGCTGTCACTGTAAACTAACACTGTTGGCAACAAACCTGGCAACCCGGCTGCTGTATTTTTTTTCCTTTCACCTTTAGCATGAAGGTAATCTCTAAAAAATACACTTTTAACTATTTATTTTTACTGTAAAAAATAAAAGATCAATAAAATAGTCTGTTGTATGTTAAAATGATCTTTCTATTCTCTAAAATTGAAAGCATCACAAATGTGCATATAATTTGTGTTGCGAGTGGAAACCTCCACAGACACTAATGCAAATACTGCAAATGCTACGTTAAATATCTAATCGTGAAATATCTAATATCGTTAAATTAAATTCATTATGGTCGTAATGTCCATGAAGTGTCTCTCCAATAGTGAGCACAAAAATAATGAAAATCAACATACAGGAAAATGTGCGTTATTACAGAGAGTGACACTGTTACAAAAGAGTGTCCCCCACTTTCCAGACACCCTTAAATGCCGAAGTGTTTTTTTATGACTCTTACTAACGCCGACAAGAGCTAATTAGCTCTTCAGTTATAACTAATGTCTGTCAGTATTTTGGCCACTACAGGTGACAAAGAAGAGCTGATGATGCACTGTGCACGGCGCCCTGTGAGGACTGTTTGACGCCTCAACGTGTTTCCTGCAGACAGCATAGAGTGTGAAAACACACCGTCCTTTGACGGCCATTTAACACCTGCCTGGCCTTTGAATTAGCCACAGTAGCTGCAACGCTGCACTTTACTTCCTCTGTAGGGGAAAACACAAACACACGACGCACATGTATCACCAGCAGCGAGTGTTTGCCACCAACGAGGGTTTCCCTGTCAGGTCTGGCAGGCAGCTGCAGTGACGACTACTTCTTTAAAATCACCACATTCACAGGTCAGATGTCAGCCCACACGCACACAGGCCAGATCGATCTATCAGCTGTCTTCAATTCCACGCTGACACTTTCACACCCGGCCTCCGCACTCGTTCACGAAAACACAACCAACCAGAGGAAAAAGGAGATGGATGGATGCTGAAGAATGGACACTGACGTATGTGAAAACTACATACATACACGCAAGGAACCTTATTTTCTTTGGCAGGCAGCCGTCGAATTCACACATCAGCTCCACGTGGCACCAAGAGCGAGAGCTGTCAGGTCTTATAAAACATGAGATGGGGTGCAAGGAACAGAACGCAAAGCTGTAAAAAGGAGTGAACACAACGCGACCTGAGCTGACACAAAGCCAGTGGATTATAATTAAGAGCCCCAATAATGCACAGACGGTTCCACCCACCACGCCAGAAAGTAAGTAACCTCCGTTATTGCAGTCTGACCACGGGATGTGGACAGGTGGGGGCTGGAAAGGGGCTCAGCTGCCCACTCTGTGTGAGTCACAGCTGGAAACAGGTGGGGCTGTCACAGCAGATAACTCACCAGTGGAAGTTCTGACTTACTGACAGTTTTGTCTTCTTTTATTGTGTGGGCTTCCGTGAAATGGGTCCTAGAATAACCCATTGAAATTCATGACAAATGAAGAATTTAGAATAAGCACAGTGATGGGTTCAGGTTGCAGGTCTTACATACTGTATATGATCAAACGCAGAATAAAACAACAGTTAGTAATTTGAGAGGATGTTGCCTTTGCTGTGTGGGCAGGATAGTTTTGTTCTGTTTTAGATCTGGTCGGCCGTTGCAGTGGAAGTTTAGATTTTTACTGTTTCTGAAGAATTCTCCAACATATGTGGTTGTCATCTGCTATGAACTCTGTGGAGGAGTTACCGTACTTTCCTAAAACCACGCTCAAAGCTGAACTCTTCACTTGTTCCCGGTTAGAGAGAATTCAATAACAATTTAACATATATAGTTGTAATGATACAAAGGCCAAAGAGCAGCAACCTAAGAACAGAAAGTTGTTGCATTAGACACTGCAAAACTGGAGACTTTTTAAAGTAACCTTGATCCGTGCCCCAAAAATAATATTTTCTGTAGATTCTCACATTTTCCAACAAATCACTTATAACAAGTGTAGCCAAGCATAATTGAAGGAAAAAAACATTTAAGAACGTTTTGGTATTATTTTCCCTTTTTTTATCGAAACGATTTAATGTATTAATGCTGTGTTTAAAAAAAAAAAAAAAAAAGCTTATGATGCTGGTCCGGACACATGATAAATGGATTATCTGAGAGGATTTCATGTTTAATTCCAAAGTTTCTCATCACCCCCGTTTTGTCATTAATCTTCTAATCTACTGCCGTTCATGCCTGGATGAGTCTATTTCATAGCAACACAGGACAGTAGATAAGATCATTTTTGAGATAACGACCCTGTGATGTCCCATCACATAGATGCTCATAGATCAGAGCGTGGTGAGAGATTACTCCTCATTTAAGCCTTGTACCGAGGTGTACACGTCATGAGGCAGATTCTGCTCGTTGCCATGGTTAAAGAGGCCTGTGAGCCAACCGTCCTTATTTACGCTTTCCTGAAATAGAGTTGCTCTGTCAATATGTCCCCTGAGAGAGTCATGACACATCTTGCATGGAACGGTGTAATTTTAATCGCTTCGATTATGAGCTACGACTTGCACTCTGGAATTATTTGTCTGTAAGCCTCTCAGTTTGCCCGCCGTAATTGGTCAGGATGCGTCAGCGCTGCTGCAGAGTCCATTGAGGAGGAGGTGGAGATCAGTGCAGCTGCAGACTCGATTCGTCTCACCAGCGGCAGTGAATGTTTGCACACACGTCTGCTGATGAGGGTTTAGTCGGGGGAACTCAGCCATGATAGCAAACTTTGTAATTTTCTCTTCTCATTGTCTGTTCTGTTTTGTAGCAAAAATATTCATTTCTATAGTTACAGTTACACCGAAATGTCCCTTGTATTATCATCAAAAAGATTTCATTATTTAATCTACTAATTCATGAAATACTAAATTCTATCCAATATGTATTATAAGCTCAACCCGGGGGGGTTCACTCGTTCATGGAAATAAAAAGCAGCAGTTGTTCTGGACATGCTGAAGCTGCTGACTGTTGCAGTAAATCAGACTATAAACTGGTAGGAATATGATATTCTCTCATGATCAATTGGCAGGATTTGTTGTAATACATGAAACCATACAGAGTTTTTATTTTTGCTGATTTTGTTGCTGTTTTAACTGCTTGGCAAAAAGATTTTTTGACAAAGGGGCAGATTAAATAACATTATTCTTCTTTCTGCTCCCTTGCATTCAGATGTATGAATGTTTTTGCATTTGTATTTATTGTTTTTTTTTTTTTGGTTGTTTTATTTTAATGAAAGA
This sequence comes from Aeoliscus strigatus, assembly GCA_901007665.1. Lineage (NCBI taxonomy): Eukaryota > Metazoa > Chordata > Actinopteri > Syngnathiformes > Centriscidae > Aeoliscus > Aeoliscus strigatus. The sequence continues at coordinate 148,269 of CAAKHB010007347.1, forward strand.
AATAAAAAATGAATAAATATAGGATTGTGTGATGACTATAATTATGATCATGGCACACAATCACCTCTCCTCCTCCTCCTCCTCCACTTCTTCCCTCCAGGGTGAACCTGGCTCTGGCCTACACAGAGTTAACGGAGGAGCTGGGCCGCCTCCAGGCGCTGAGCTCCAAGCAGACGGAGATCCTGAGGAAAGCCTCGCAGGAGCAAGCGAGTCCAGGTGAGCGCCACCAGTCTGTCAGAGGTGCAGGACGTTTTCATGTACTTCACTCCAGAATACGCCACCACTGCATGTGAATTCTGCTATCGGCCGTAGCTGATATTAGGTTTCTGCTGGTAGTGGCTCATCCTTTTTGCCCGGTTTCCCAGAAAGGAGCCAAAACTTGGCGGTGTTGCTAAAAGTTGGGAAAAAGTTTTCAATGTTTTCAATTCATTGAATTACCGTGGTTTTACTTTTGTAGTTCATTTTGTTAATATGACAAACTTGTTCTGATAGAAACTAACTTACATCTGCAGCAACACCTTTGTCTTCCTGCTCACATGCACATCGCAAATGTTCCGTCTTTTACTGCACCCTGGGGCTACAAAGCGGAAAATAAAATTACTTACTAACATAAATTTCTCGCACACAGCTGGCAGCGGGGAAATACCCAGAACTCCATTTCACTTTTCCCTGAATTCAAATTCGGTCACATGAATCTACTTATGTGTTGTGAAAGAGTAAAATAGCCACGAGGCAGTCGTATCTTTCACAATTAAACAAATTCTTCCTGCATCTGCGTATTTATACAAACTCTTAAGACTCCCCTGGGTGTCGCACTGCAGAGGTAAGCTTGAACGGAATCGTCCCATTTGAGCACTTCAAAAGTCAAACAACCCCCCCTCCTCCGCCGGCTTTGACACCTCAACCAAGCGGCCATAAATGATGTTTCCTTTTTGATGTAAGTAGAGGTGAAGTGGCAGCTGTGTCATCAACATATCCTGCATTTTCAGGACACACTACAACTGCACTGGTGCAGTAGTACTGAATGTGCAATAGCCTGGTACAGAAAAGGACACTGATTGCTGCTGATAACATGTTTGTGACTCTCAGTGCCACTTGAACACTAAAGTGCAAACCATCTAATGTCTGATATGCATATGTCTGCAGACAGTGGCAAAATAAAAACACAGTATAGAAAATGAATAATTATATTGGAAACATAGAGCTTTGCAGGAGGCTATTCCAGTGATAGTAACCATAGCAACAAGCAGAGGGTGTTCTGTTGTTGTCCCTAGATGGGTTTTCTTTTGTTTCTTTTCTGACCAGTTGTTTGCAGTTTATTGACTGATCAGTGGATGGATGGTTGAATTTTAAAAAAAATGATTTGTCCTGTTCGTTCAGGAAACAGGTTGATCACATCCAACAGCCCATCCTGGTCATTTGAATGCTCTTCTCGTCTGTTACGAGACTCTCGACTGGTTCTACTGATCTGACTTGTTTTTTCAAAGCCCATTTAGTCCCTGAGGGTTTGGATGGGTGGTGGTCGTGTCAAAGCACAGACTGGACAACCAAATGTTATTTTGTGTGTGTTCTCAGTCCAGCTTCACTCGCCCATCCACCACCAGCGCCACTCGCCCGTGTCTCAGCGCCACTCACCGATCTCACAGCGCCATTCGCCAGTCCCGCCTCAGCCACACCACTCTCCAATCCAACAGAGACGCTCCCCCGTGCTGCAGCGCCTCTCCCCAGACATGCACCGCCGCTCACCCCTGCTGGACGTTAATGACGGACCGGCCTCTTACTCGTGTCGCCCACCGACCCAGCACCTGAGGGCCAGTTTCCAGGGCCGACGCAGTTACTCTGAGGTCGCTGACCCCTCAGCATACCAGTGCCCACCACGCTTCTCTCTTGACCCCGTGTCAACCCTTCCTAAGCCGCGGCCTTTCGTTGAGGGCTACTCTAAACAGCAGCCCCATCATGGTGGACTGCATCGAGGATCATCGTCTCCTCATCAAGGTGGTGCCGGAGGAGAAGGGGGCCTTGGGGAGAGCGCCATGCGGCACTCAAGAGAAATGCCATTTCCTCTATCAGAAGTGGCCCACCTTCATTTTGAGCCCCCTCCACCTTCCGCCCCAGCACCTCAGCCCCCGCAGTCCTCTGAGGATGAGGAGGAGTGGACCTGCCCGCATCCCATCAGCCCTCCGCGGACGTTGGGCGTTCTCTCTGCTGCAGTGCCCAGCGGAGTCATGAGGGGCCCGGCCTCCTGCTCCGCCTTCCCCATCCCTCAGCGACCCAACACCCTCAGCTGTCACCCACAACCTGGGTACATGTCAGCTGAGCACGCTCAGTCCTGGCCTTCAATTAATGTGAGTCTGACAAGCTTCTTTAGACTATGTTGTCTTGTGTTGGAGAGAGATGGTTTCAGAGAGAAAAAAAATCCATCGTAGTCAAAACTGTAACAACCTTCTCTCTACGGAGGAGGAGCGCTATGACACAATCCATCTGCAGCTGACAATGCAGTCTTAAGATAGGTAGATGAGAACCCATTTAAATACACTGACCTGAAACAAAAACTAACTCATGTCACTCTGACAACACCAGTGGGAGGACGCAGGCCTTTGACAACGTCAACAACTTAACGGAAGTTCAATGATAACAGTCAGAACCGAAGAAGGCTCTTGGATGAGAAGCAAGTGTCTTCATGCAAGATTAACAAAATTAACCTCAGACCATGAACCTGTTCTGTGTGTGGTCTGGCTATGGAGTCTGAATGGAGATCAGAAAACACGGCAGGTTCAGATATCACGCTTACAAACCCTACAAACAAAAACGATCCTCTCATCTCACTTTCTCTCCCAAAGTCTCCCTAAACTGAGCTGAACTGTGCTGGATGAATCAATGAATTAGTAATTGGATGAGTTTCCACCTGAATTTACTACCAGTTTATCTATTTCACAGCAAAAACAAGCGGCTTCTGTTGTGTAAGTGGGAAGTGATCACTCACCAAGAGGTGTAAATTTGTTACCTCCCACAGAATGACTAATGCCATCCAGTGGAGTGAGTAAGTTGAGAACAGCAAGCAATTTTCTGTTTCCTAACTGTGTGTGTGTGTGTGTGTGTGTGTGTAGCTCTGGATGGAGACCGAGGAGAGCGACATGCGGAGCTGCCCTCTGTGCCAGTTGATTTTCCCTGTTGGTTACCCTGACGATGCCCTCATCAAACACATTGACTCCCACCTGGAGAACAGCAAGATCTGATCACCATGGCAACCAGCCTGCATGCATCTGCACTCCCCTCTTATAGATTATGTAAGAGCCTGGACAACTGAAAAGGAATCATAGGCGATTCATGGTGGAGTAGGGATGCAGGATTGTTTTTCTGGGGGGAAACCTGCTCTGGAGGACTTTGACACGGGTCCGTCTTGGATTCATGAGCCTTCACGCATATTCCTTTACCAATTCCTCTTCAGGCAGCTGTGCCTGTTTAGTCAGGGGCTCCGGTTGCTGCTGTTTCAGTATGAGTCTTGTTGTGTGGTTTCGGGCAGTTTCAGGTATCGTGTTGTTTCGCTTCACAGTGTAATTCACTTCCATTTAGCAAAAGGATGCTGAGGACCGGAGGTTGGCTGAAGGACCAGCATGTGAGACGTCAGCTTCAGTGTTGAGCAGGGAGGACTCAGACAGTTCTTTTTGGCCAACTATTAAGCTTTAAACACTGTAATCTTCTCTCACACATGTACTGTCCTGTTCAGTCACGTATGGAGGACAGCGTATGTAAGGAAAGTGTCACTGTGAAGTAACGATCGGGGTTTGACAGCAGTGCAGACAGCTTCAAACATTCCAACTAGACGAAATCAGCTGACAAACAGGAGAAAATGAATGTGATAGTTACACTTCTGATGATGCCCTGCAGGGCGGGGCACTGATGTGTTTACGCTACGAGCGGAAGGAAATATTTTCCGTCCAAATATACTTTTATGCTTGCGGCCTGTTCAAAAAGATTCTTAGCACTTTAAGTTACTTCTAGCTTATCATGCAATGTATTGGTTTTCCAACTCCCCTTATATATTTTCCATATATGACTGAATATTTATATCCGTTAGGTGAAAACAAAAAATAATCTGAAGATATATTTTTGCAAATGTTACCGCATGTCCAATGTTTTTGACATGTTCTTCTCATGTGCTTTCACACAGCTGTATATAGAGGAGTAGACGTTCAAAAGATCCTGCTGCACGGGATTCGTTTCTGTACAAAGACTTTTCAATTGTAACGTGGAATTCTCCTCTGTCTTCCTAAATTGCCAACCAGTCAGTTTGATGTCACGCATGCCCAGACCACCCAAAAAAAAAAAAAAAAAAAAACCCAAACAAACAAACAAAAAAAAAAAAAAAAACAGTCACCTGCACAGCTGTTTGCACGAGATGGAGATTTTTTTTTTTTTATTGTACTGTATTTCTCTCTGGGCTACAAACACCCTCTGTGATCAGATATTATCAATTATCTCTGGGTTTTATTTTTGACATGAATCTTCACTTGACCTCCACTTGTGTGACCTGATATCAGCCAATCTTGAGTCACAAGTGCAGTTTCGAACGTAGGTGATTTCCCTGCACTCGTACCAGTGAACTTTTATTTAACTGGTTTGAAACTTGACTGGTGATATTTAAATGGAGTAAATCAGAGCACACTGGGCAGCATGACAAACCAGAATGTAGACTGAAGCCATTGTGTTGCATCTCCTATGAGATCTAGAGTCCTCACTCTGAGTTCATTTCCTATAACACCATCGAATCATTTTCTCCTTAGGGTCATTTATCTGAAATCATTTTGAGTAGGAAAACTGAAACAAACCTTTTAGGTTTCAGGACCATATTGCTGAACAAAAAATGAAGTCTGATTGGTCAATAGGTAGTAATAATAATGATGTTTTTTGGAGAGAAAACTGCCAGATGACACTGAATTGATTTCAGTGTATAGACATGTTTACACAATGGTTCAGCTTTAACATGTGAAACATGTCTTAGTTTTGTTTGTTCCTCATGAGGTCTTTTCAATGTTCCGATCTTGTAACATCTTCATACGTGTCTGTCAAACCTATAACCACGAATGATTTGACCCTCAGAGTCGTTTTGATGGTACGCTGACACTAATCGGAACAACTGCACCTTTAATTGCCTCAGAGTAACTTATCGGTACATCAGAAGTCAGTCTGGTCATTCTTCAGTGATCTTTCATTGACGTCTCAGCAATCAGTGAAACAATCCAGAACACCCGGGAGGTGTAAAACTAAAAACAAGGGATCATTTTCTGATTCTGATTCTGATTTACCAGTAAATGTAAGAGGGCTTGAATCACGCTCAGTTTTTTGGTGTATGTGTATTCCTATATCACTCTGTGGGGAAAAAAATATTTAAAGCCATGTACAAATATATTTTACAAGTGTTTAAGGCTAAAGTAATATGTACTCTTTTATTCTATAACTTCAAATTGGAGTGTTTGTAAATCAGTAATCCAGCACCACACTATATGCAAGTTACATCCGAGTACCAACATTCACCTCTCTTTTAGTCCACACTACGTTTTATTACCTTCTTCTTGTATATACACGTAAGTTATCAGTTTTAAAAATTGATCATTTCTAGCCAGTGTGTAGGAGTGATTCATATTGTTGCACTCCAAACCAACAGGGGGCAGCACATCACCAGGAGCTTTAGGTGTCCACATATTAATGGACAATGGGATGCTACTTCCTTAGCATGTGCTGAGCGTTCCAGTTCCAACGAATGTCCAATGTTGTAATTTACGGTGACGTAATTTCAGGGTGAAAACCAAGTTATTGATGTTCCAATTCCATCATAACAAAGTGGGTCGGTAAACAGACATTTTTTGCACAAGTTCTTAACTGACAAACAACACATTACGTGGTATTCCACCTACAACTACAAGGTAACAACATTCTGTGCGTATGAGTCATTGAAATGGACCTAAGTGCTGCAAACACAGCAGAAACACAGCTTATATGTAAATAAATACATACAAATACAGATACAGACAAATAAAACTATGAGCCACCGTCTGTGTATTGTGGACTTGGGTTCTCAGGTCCTCTGGGTCGGACCAAGTTACAAGTCAGGTCAAAGCGGAAAACAACATCAGACCTAATTGCAAAAATTTAACTGGTTAATTCACATTGCAACACTGGTGGTCCCAAGTTTTGGTTTTAATGGGCTTCATGTACAGCACCACTTATCTGTCCCAGAAGAGCCTGGGGGACACTGCGATGACTCACTGTCACTGTCCAGAGGAACAGACTGGTATTACGAGACAAGATGGACGAGCCCCAACTTGTTCAGGCTAAAGTTATCTCCTCACAAATGATCCCTCGCAGCTGTAAGACTGATGAAGGGGAAAAGTGTCAGCCGTTTTTGTGCCAGCCCAGAAAAAGTCTGATCTTTCTTTTGGATCTGCAGGACGTGGCTCTAATGAGGCATTAGAGACTCACTTATACGACTGCATTAAGGAATTATAATTTCATTTGACTTGTCTGTCTGTTGCTAAATATCTGGTAAGTTGCGTGCTGCAGTATATGATTCCCCCCCCCCAACACCCCTCCAAAAGTTAGATCATTACCAAAGACAACAATTTTCTTCCTGTACTTTGAAAACAGTGGCTTTCTGTCAATGTATGAGACATCGCTGCGTTGTGGCATTGCGGTCAATAGTTCAAGCTGCGAGGTCATGTGATCACGTGGGCTCACGATGTGACAAATATGTTTAAACGGAACACATCTGCACTTTCAGAAGCTGTGCTGAGGTCTGTCGCATCTAATCTCTACTTCAACTTCTCCTTTCTTGTGCTTGTGACTCACTGTCGACAGGATCTTCTTTTGTTTGGGAGTTTTTCCAGCAGTGAAATGATCTGATGGCTGTTTATGGCTGTCTAGTTTTAACCTACGTTTCACTTTGTCACACGCTGAAGACAAAATGTCCCTCAGATTTACTCAGGAGACAAATGGCTATGTCCAAAATATATGTTTGAGTCAAGAGACTTTTTACACCACTGTACAGCCGCGCTCTCGTAAAAATAAAGTTTGTTGTGTCTCCTGGGTAATGAAACGCACACGGAGACCTCAGCGCGACAGAACTATCCTCAAACACAAATGACAAGTCATGTCACTGGTGGCATTCAAAGACTCGACCATGTCCAGAGTCACTTTTTCTTTCTCTGTAAATATTCCAATAAACTGCAACTTGCACTGAACCTGTGCCAACTGGCTTCCTTACAAGTGATGATGTCATGTGTTGACTCATGGAACACAAAAACGATCCGTTTTGTAAATAAGAAAGAATCACTGACAAGTGAAAAGAAGTTTGGGAGACTCTGAAAGAACACAGTTCTATATGCTACACATTCCTGCTGCCATTTGCGACTTTTTATCGATTTTGTTGTTTGGATTTTTTGTTCGCTCCAGTTTCTTAAATCCAGTTTTTAACAACATGCGACCTCACGCATTGAACCAACTCCTAATATTTCAGTCAGGATTCAGGATCCCATCCTGAACGACTTCACTCAGCTGCTTTAAACACAAAAGCCTTGGTGGAATCACGTTTGGGCAGGAGGGTTTCTACACTGGAGGTGAGTTTGTGATATAGTTTTTTGCCTCGCTCGTTACAGTTGCAGCTGGTTGGTGACGCTGCGCTGTCTGCTCAGATGTGTTCTGGAACTCTTCAGCTTATCCTGAAAGTCTTTCACGTGTGCTGATGTTTCACATTACTTCCTGTCTTGTTTTGGTTTCCTGACCTTTGACCCTTTAGTATTCACCTGTGCCCTTTGTCAGTCCTTCTGCTTCTGTCGGTTTCCTCTGTACGTGTTCTCGTGTGTCTGTGGTCTGTACGAGCTCTGTGCTGTTTGTTTCCATTTCAATAAAGATCTTCTATAAGCTTCCGACCTGTCTCCCCCCAGCCTGACGGATCAATGCGTCACAGTTCTTTTCACACCATCAGGTTTCAATCCATTTTCAGCATTTACGCCCTAATCGCTGCGAGGTCACCACAAATCCTCCAGATGTGTCACATCACAATGATACACAAGGTTCCATCTGTTTGGTGACACAATTGAGTACGTTTTCACCATGTGGACAACAACCTCCGGACATTTTAGAAAATGTGTGCTCTTTTCAGCCTTTTCAGCCTTTAGTGTTAAACACAGTATGATTCTGTATCATTTTAGTGCAAAGTTATTTACGTTGTTGTTGTTATACGAGGTGTTTTCAGGATAAAACCTGTTGGCACATGTCTGTGAAGGTTCTCAGTCATCCAGGTCACGGTATCTGGCTGGGTTAAATCGTAGGGAACTGGACTTCTAGTTCACGTGAAGGCGTTTCGCCACTCATCCGAGAAGCTTCTTCAGTTCTGAACTGACTAGTGGGGAGTCCTGCTACTAGTAAGTTGGGTCGTTACCTCACACAAAGGAGTGTGGGTATCGGGTCACCCTCCCTGGCTGTCAGTCGTCTGAGAGTCGTGAAGTCGTCGACCTACGATTTAACCCAGCAAGAAGCGTGTTGGTACGTAAACAGAACCGCCCAATAACACTACAACACAATCCACCACACTCATAATGTGAGAAGTCTAGATAGTTTGTTTACCGCCATCCGTGGACCACACTTTTGTTATCACGTTTGTTTCCTTAGCTCTAAGCCGCCAACCTCAATATGTAGCCTACCCCAGGAAAAAGACAAACGCACCCACCCATCCGGGGCCACAAAACCACAAACCCCGGTAGACGAAGTGTGAATGTTCAGGCAAGCACAAGGTAGCGTTGAGAATAAACACAGAAAAACCACAGCGCTGAAGAGCAGCGCATTCTGTAGATCAAAAACAACACTTTAGTATTTCTCAGCTTAATGCTTCTTTCTTGGCAAGAACAGTAAACAACAACAACAACAAGAAACATAAAGGTTCGCTTCCATCATGTGTCACTAAATTAAATCTAGCAGCAGCAATCTGTTCTCATCACCAGAACTCTGGCCTCAAGTCACAAGACCTGAAAATGTGATGACTTAACTCGCCTCAAAATCTACGATATGCAAATGCAAAAACACACAGTTAATAATTTACAGGTAGATTGGGTTAATGTTTGAGGAGAAAGAACAAAGACCAATACGTCCAGTTAGCGAACGTAGTTAGCTAATTAGATTTAAATTAAATAAACTCTGTATGTGGTTTTACATTTGCAAACGTCTTGACTGGGGACTCGAGTGGAAAGACTTGCAGAACAATGACTAGACAAGAATAGTAAAATATTCATTATAAATAAACTACAACACAGAGAAACTATCTGATAAATAGTTGCATTTGTTCCAATTACTAGCATAGTTTTTTTTCAGTTTTTAAAATGACATCTGAACATCAAGCAGCTGTAAATCAACAGCACAGAGCCTGTGTCTCAAATGTGTCCTCCTAACTGGCTGATAAATATAATAATTTTCCATCCAAAGGTTCAGTCCCACCAGCCCACTAGATGGCCACAGAAACCACAGAAACCACAGCAGTCTGGTCACAACATGTTTGCATGCAAAATGAATGTGAGAGCAATTTTTTTAAAAAAGGGAAAAAAAGACAAAGTGGCTGATGTACCGGAGAAGAATTCTGTGAGACTAAAGTTAATTTGTTAAGTTGCCACAATTATTATGTAAATACATATATACATTCCTGTAATGTCTTGAAAAGGAACAAATAAATTATGATTATCGTCACTTACTTTCTTTTCTTGTTTCAGTAATTATGACAAACTTTCTGTAATATCGGTAATAGCTGTTGTATTTAATTCAGATAAAAGTTCTGTACACTCACGTTTGTAAACCTGTTCAGATAAGTGCAAAGGATCGTAGAGTATAGTCATAGTTATGGCTGTTGGACTTGGTGGAGGTCCACTCAACTCAGACGGAACGTTCTGGTTTGGTGTGAAGAGACGGTTGATTGGGAGTCCCTTTAAAAAAAAAAAAAACTGCAC
>CAAKHB010007347.1:165578-180359 GCA_901007665.1 Aeoliscus strigatus
CCCCCACACTCCCCAACTCACCTCCCTCTTGCATCGTCTAATTAGGATCTTGGGCCTCGTTAGGGCCAGCAGCCCCCGGGCCCGTTGATACCAAGGCTGATTCTATCTGACGTAACAAGTCAATGCCAAGGGGACAGATGCTAATTTTAATTAATTAAATGGAAGGGTCAGCTCGTGACAAACAAGGGCCAGAGGGAGGGTCGGATGTCGGTGCACTCAGGACCAGCCAGACCCCAGTTCCTCTGGAGGGGCAGATCAGCCCTCGATATTCACCCCGCAATGTGAGACCCGCTGCTCCCAGATGAGAGTTTGCAGGCAAGTCGTGGCTGGCCGGCAGGAGGTGATTGGACAGACAGAAAGACAGACGTTTGTGTGTTGCCTTGTTAACTCAAATTACAACATGTGGAACCATGCTGTGGTCAAATCTTGCTTTCATTGAAATGATTAACACACAATACTGATCAGATTCTCATCATCATCACCATTTCGCTGTTACCTCCACCAAGGAAGTTGTTTTGCAGTGAATTGCCCAAACCTGGGCAAAGGTCTGTGTTCTTTGATACGTCTTTGTTATGCACTCATACAATCTCACAGAGAAAGCAAGGCTGAATTATTCAAGGGTTTTATTCCAACAAATATCCATCCCCTGTTACACAAACTAGTTTAGTTGGCTTTCACGCTAGCAGAAATCCACGTCCACAACACCATCTTGATATGAGCGTCTAATTTTTCCAACGCTGGCCAGCAGGGGGTGTTTGTCTGCTGTCTATCCTCTGCCTGAATCCATGTGGATAAGTTTTAGTTCAACAACCTTGTTGCTGCTGATGTCAATATGTCGACATGACCATCACTTAATCTCTCTCTCTATTTGGACAAATGTGGACGACAGATACAGCATGCTGGTCCCATGGCAAACGTTCATCATTAAAGTGTAAAAGGACGCAGAGGTCAGTTCCCAGATGATGCCAACTGGAATATCAAGTCGGTGCCAAAGTACCAAACCCAGCCAAACCTCCCCAGGCTCCTATTTGGAAAAAAAACACCCTCACATTTCAACTTGTATCACTTGCTGCTTGTGTCTACATCGGCTGGCCTTTGTTTGTGATGGATGGGAAGTACCGACTACAGGTGTGTTCCCAACAGGAGCGTCAACCAAAGGCAAACCGGATCTCGACTATCTGTTGAAGCCTATTTGACAAAACTTCTTTGGTGTAAAACTTCTGAAAGCAGTTGGATGTGTACGAAACGAAATACCACTGAGCCCTTTCTGCCTAACAAGTTGAAAAAAAAAATTAAAATGAACTGCAGCATATTTTGTTAATATAAAGAACACCCCCCATGTCCTCCCTGTCTCTATCTCTCTTCCCCCTGACCTAGTTCTGGCATTTGATCCTGACTGGAAGATCAACCCCTAGAGGGTGCACAGTGTCAGCCTCGTACCATGTCAATTCCCACACAAAGGGCACCCTTTGTCACTTCATATTTTCAAGGCTCCAAAACCCTGGCTTTTTATTGTTGTTACTGTGGCAGGGGTCATTTTCTGGCAGTGGCCCTCCCTCCCCATTCTTGCCTGTGGTGCACCTGCTGCTATTGTTGACAAGGCGCTGAATGTCTCCGTTCACAGATTATATATCTGCACTTAATCCACCCTGCCCACATTTCCATTGAGAAAATATGACCGAAATCCGATTTAGCAAAATGAACTCACCAGATGTACACATTGAATTAGTGTGTGAAAGACAAAAGAGTCAACTTGTCATTGTGAGGAACGAACGCAAACCAGTGAGCCCCACCTTCTGGTCTTGTAATACCACTTTGAGCCTCTAGAGGCGACAAAGCAGTCACATACATTTCGTAGCTGTGAGCTGGTAATATGTTGCCCCCTGTAGGTCAGTGTGAAATATGAAGCGCTTCAAATTTCTCTTCATAGTGCAGAAAGTTTTATTTAAAGTACTTTGCCAACACTCTCTTCCATCTCCTCCATGTTGTATGACTCAGAGACATGGGGCATTTTAACAGGGTGTCCTTGATGAGGCCAACCGCAAATTACCCAAAGTGCTATCTTTACAATCGCCACTTATATATGACAGCAGGAGAGTGAAGGCTGCTCCTGGCAGGAAGTGAGCCCAGAAACCTGGCATTATTGGTGGCCAACACCAGCCAACCATCACCGCCAACGCTTCGCCGGAGGTCAGCAGCCATCACACACAGTGGCCTAATGCTGCTGATGAGAGAGAGCCCGCCTCGAAGGCCTGCACACCCCCGAGGTGTGGCCACTCAACGTCAGGTTAACCTGAGCTGACAGACGGTCCACCACGAGCGTGCACAAGCTCACACATGCACTGATTCATAAAAATGCAGAAGCACACATGAAGACACACGGACAAGTTTATAAAAATACCCCTCACCAACACACACAGGCATCCAGTTGGATCATTAAAAAGTTTTTAAATGTGTGTAAATGCGTTTAATAAAAACACATGTACACACACGGCAATATGCTCTAATGCAACAAAGTTCTGCACTTTTGTTCTTGTAGAATTTCAACAGTTATTTCCACATACAAACTGGCCTTTACCTGTTGTTTTGCTGCTCATATTGTCATATATTAGAACAACATATATATTTGCACACATTAACAATCTAAGTTGTTTTATTGAGAAAATCCCTCAGACTGTTTGTTCCTACACACGCACCATTTTAATTTCTCTTAAAAACACCCTTTAGCAGAGGTCTGGGATTGAGTGCTTTGCTCAAAGGAAGCAGGAAGTGATGGTGGGCGGCCAAGATGTAACACCAGACACACGGAGGATAATGTTCCCCTGAAGTTTGAAATGTCACTCCCAAATGTCACTTTGGATTGTGCCATGTGAGTTATTAACGAGAGTCAATGCACCACAAATCTAAAAAAACCCTTCAATTTAACCAGCAACTCCCACGGTCCTCTTCTCACACATTTAGGTCAGTAAAGTGGTGCAGGCGACGACCAAACTCAAACCACACAGCAGCAGGTTAAAGGTGAAACTCTGGTGTGAACTTCAGCATCGTATATGAACACACTTGTGGACTTGAGTTTCTGAGTCATGGTTCTGAAACACGTGCCCCCAACAGGGCCCAGAAGATTCTCTCTAGATTCTCTGTTGTTTCTGTCTCAGTGAATGAAATGCTGCCTGGGTTCGGGGTTGAGCGCAGCGTGGTGGGTGAGTTTTGGGGGTGAAATGAAAAACCATGGTGTTGATCTCCTGGAATGCGGCATGCCAGAGAGCTGGCTCGACTGGCACCAATGCCGTCAGCCCCCCTCAACACCATCATCACTCCCTGAGTATCTCGCTCTTATGAGCGTCCAACTCACCCCTGCTCTCTCCCTCTCTCGCTCTCTTCCACGACCCATGAAACAGGAGAGCCGTCATCTCCACTTCCTCCGCCAGGATCAGGCCGTCGTTGTGCCCAGGCCTCTGGACAGACAGCATTCCTGCTGCTGTTGCTGGCCGGCTGTTGCACCCGGCATCCAGAATAGATCTCTGACGTCCATCCAGTTACTAGAATACGCCAGGAATCAAAAGGACACAGAACAGACACACACAGTGTAAAAATTGTATACACATACACACACACACACACACACACACACATAAATGCTCATGCGTACAGTAGGCTGCTGTCAGGGCAGTCATCAAGGTGCAAACCACCGTAAGCGTGGAACAGTGAACTTTAAATACTCGTGCCAGACATGCCAGTTGAGCTGTGTGTGTGTGTGTGTGTGTGTGTGTGTGTGTGTGTGTGTGTGTGTGTGTGTGTGTGCGTTGGGGGTGGGGGTGTGGGGGTTATTGATATATTGACAGGCTACTTGCGCATATCAATAACATCAACAGACAAAACTATTTCTTTGCGCCTGATGTCAAATGTCCAAATCAGAAAAGGGACACACAATCTATCGTTGTGCTGTTGTGCTTCTTTTTTTTTTTTTTTTTTTTTTTTTTTTTTCCTGGCACACCAGCAGTTTGGCTCCAGGGACGACAATGTCAGTGGGTCAGGCGATAATACGTCAACAAATACTGGCTGGATCTACGCACAACTTTCCACAGACGATTGCAGATGAATTTACTGAGGTTTCCTGATGTGACAATGAACAGCACAACCAAAATAATAATAATAATAAAAATAAAAGAGAGCAGGATGAAGTGTGTAAAATGTTGCAGATGCTGTTCTGGCATTCCCAAACAAACTTTTCAAAAAGGCTGGAGAGGAAATGAGGGGAGGGTTCAGTGACGAGTGCCATGGTTGTCACTTTTGCTGGCGTTCGTTGGTGTGATTCATGTTGACTGAAGCCCTGCGCTTGTCAGGCGAGGTGTCTGCAGTAAAAGTGCCACAGCCCCTCCAGATTGACACTCATTAGCGAGGGGCTCTGGGGCACGGGGGGGGGGGCCGCAGGGCGCACAGGGCAGCGAGGAGGGCGAGAGGCCACATCCCACTAAAAATAAATAATTTCTAATGATTGATACAGATAGCAGTGGACTGACACGGCCAGATGAATCAGAGAGGGCTTTCAGTGGCGGACGTGACGGGCGAGACCTCCGGTTGGCAAACTCTGGCTGTAAGCCACCACGTCCAGCTAAACGTGTCCAATCTGGATCTTCACACATGCACATACGCCACCTCGGTACCAATACTCCTCGCCCTCACCCGTGTTTGACTGCCTCCAGCAATGCCCCGTCTGCCTCCTGCCACTCAAGTCGTATACACAAATACACACACTCATATTACACACAAATGCCAGCACCCACCCAGCGGCGAGTGAAACATCAGAGTTTGTCCGATAACGCTACACATCTGCACACACACACACACACGTTAGACGTACTTCAGGTTTCACCCTCTACACCGGCTGCGGATTTCTGCGTCCATCACCATGTTCAGTCTGTGACACGGGTCATTCGTGGCACATGTCTCCAGCTGCCAATCACTCAGTCAATCCCTGCTTCATTACAGTGATTGTAATATCGAGGCCCGCAGCGGAAACAGGACTATTTTAACACGACGTTTAGGTCAGATTTCTTTCAAAAGTCATTTGCTGCTACACCTTCTCCAGCCATTGAAAGTTATTGGTGAGGCTGGTTCCATTTCCATCCCCTCACTGTACTTCAATGCAGGTTTTGTTGGTGCACATTTTGTGAACAATGCAAAGAGCTGCACACTGATCCATGTCAAATAGTGTGATTGATTCCCAATAACTGGATTGTATTATTGAGGAAATGGGTATAGAATTGAACTGACATGCTAAATTAATAAAACTTCCAATGAGTGTGTCATATTTGTGCTCGGCCTTCAAATTCAAACCTCAAAGTCAACTCAAGAACGCGAGAGGCAAAGGTGCATGACGCTAACTTTACTATGCAGTTGACAGCAGGTTGAATGTACAAAGGAAATACATCCCACTTCATTGTGGCGGAGAAACGCCAGACGCCCCCGCGACCCTGTCAGTGGCACTTATAGCGGGGCAGCTTGGACCTGACAAGTGTGCTGACTTCTTAATGTGGTCAGACGGCACACGCAGACAGTACGTGAGCTCGGGGAACGAGGTGTGCCGGGTGGTAGAGGAAACTCGAGCAACGTATTGGGTTGGATTGACGATGGGGGTGTGTGGGTGGGGTGGGCCCGGGTCAGAGGAATGTTGGGAAATGCACAGCTGCCCTATTTTGTCATAGCTGTGCACTGTGCTGGCTGTCTCACAGTAACATAAAGCTGCCAGCAATGAGTGCGGGACCTCCCATGGATCTGCGGGCCACAGATGCGCAACTCAGCAGGAACGGCCAGCAGCTAGTACAGTTTAGGGCTGAGGCCGAAGGGGACGTCTGGGTATTTTAGTTTGGAGAATCATTTACGTGTTTATAGTGTAAAAAAGAAAAAAGAAAAAAAAGCAGAACTACAACAACACACTAAAATACTGGCATTTTACAAATGGATGCAGTGTTCAGGTTCAGGCAGAAATGTCTCGGTATGTGCCGCAAAAAGAGTTTCTCCTACTCCGCGAAACCAGACACGTATTATTCATCCAGACGACTGGAGCTCAGTGTGAGGCAGGTTTTTTGGGAAAGGTCACGTCGGTAGCTGTGGGGTCTGTGCTTGAGAAGCTGCTGCTTGTTGCCTTAAGCTTGCACACGGTGTGTGTGTGTGTTCGTAAGGGTTAGCAGGGGTTCAAAGGCTAACTGGAGCGTGCACACAGTCCCATTACTCTCTCACAACACCCCGCCCCTCCTTCAACAAGCTCCTGGAGAAAGTGGCAGTTGGGATGCACAGTTGTTAATCTCCACTGGAGATTAGGGAGCAGGCATCACCCAAGGTTTTTCATTTCAAAAAATGAAGCCTTTCCAGTTCTTTCGGGTGTAATGAAGGAGCATTCCAGAGAAAGTCTGATTATTGTCCGTTTTGCTGGATTATCGTGTCTGAGCGGAGGCTGCAGCTGCAGTTCTGGGGCTGACCCGCCATCGCTGGAGATGTCTGACAGGACAGAAACTCACCCGGCTAATTATAGACCAAGGAAGTGGCAGCTTGTTTGTTTCTGGGTTGCTGAGGAATACATTTGCACTTCAACAACAGTTCATGAGCTACCGAGTGCGAATTCCGCTGAGCGCTAAGTGCTATTTTTTCCTTTCTCTCACCCTATCAAGACCTCATAAGATCTCTCGTTTCTCTCTTTTCCTCACTTAATTCCCTCCGTCTTCACAGCCTCGGTGGGTGGTGTCTCCTGAAGCCCTCTTTCACACCCCGCGCGGAGGTTCGAATAAACATATGTTGCGTTAATTATGAATCAGAGCCGTGGTGCGCCTCAGACAGGAAGGTGTTCTTCAGGAGAGGAGTCAGAGCCGCAGCTCCGTCTGGGTAATGAAAACCATTTACATGGTGATGATGAGGGACGGCCTCCCTCCTGCTTCTTACACCTGCTCCCAGCTAACAAACGACAAACTAAAGGCTAATTTCATCTCATTCTAGTGTCGCTGCCAACGCCTCACTTCTGAGGAAGGAAAAGAATGGTGGCCTCTGAAGTTGCTGTGACATTAAACCGTGTGATATGAGCTGATCCACATTATCCACAGAAGAATTCAGCTCAAAGATTTTCGTCAGACGCAACCAGAATCTGTTTCTGTATAATATTCTCACATGACTGAAATTGTTGAGTCATGTTTACTCGCTCATGAACCATAAATCTCTTTATTTTATGTGATATTCATTCACTCGTTGGCTTGCTGCAAGCACCTAAACGGTGTTCAAGTGAAATGAATGCCGGCGCTCGGCCTGTGCTCTGGGTTTGATTTGTAGGCAGTCTGTCAGCCCAACTCTGGCCACCCGCATCGGCACAATGTCAAGACCCAATATTTACGGCCAAAGTGTTATGCACCCAAATGGCACAGTTGACTTAAAATATGAGTGAGGAGGGGGGGGGATAACCCGACAAACTGGACATCAATTATGGTTTCCAAGATCAGAGGACAGCGATAAGCAGCGCTTACGTAAAAACGTTAAAACCTCATTGGGCTTGAAACAAACTTTTACTGTACTTTCTTCTGGAACAGATGGAAAAAACTAACTGGCTTCTGAACACTTTATGTGTTTTCAATCTGAATAAGGTGAAAGAAACTTGTTGCTCAATACCTTTGGATAAAAGTTAAACACAATTTAAACACATATCTGAAGTAAAACTGAACAAAATGGAGATGTGAGAGAAGTGGACGTTGTACTGACGTTATATCAGAGACCTGCAGGACAGCTGAGGAAATCAAGGTGAGGTGGCAGGTGGAGGAGGATGGATCCAACAAACACCAGACTTTGCTGGGGAAGATTGATTATTTGGTCTGTGCTTGATACTTCAAATCAGGGGGTTTGCTTCCTGGCTGAACCCCAGAGTTACAGCCGCTATGTCAGAAATACACCAAATGCCAGAGCTGTAGATGAAACAGATGTCAGAGAACTCGAAAGCACACCGGGAGATAATACTATATCAACAGATGTCTTCACACGTCCTCATTAACAGCATCAACATATTCATGTTCATTCTTTTCACAAATATGTAACACACACCGACAGGATCCTGGATCCTGTCCGGGGGCGTGATCCGGTGTCTTTGTGTTCCAAATCTCAAATCGTTTGGTCACAGCTCCCCCCCGCCTCCCTGAGAAATGACTGATATGTTTGTTGAGAAACTGTCAGATGGATGACCTCTATTCATGACCCCTGGATGCTGCTCAACTTTCCAACGTACACTTCGTCTGGATCAGTTTTGTGGTGCATCTGATCACCGTTACTACGTTTTCGCAAAATGGCATCTATTTTAATTGGGTGGTCGGGTGATACTGCTAATGAAGACGTGTCAAGACATCCGCTGATGTGCTCGTCTGTCATGTCTAAATCTGTCAGCCATCGAAGCCGCACACGATCTAACGGCACTGGCTTTTAATACATTCTTATACATCCATCAAGATTTTACATGCGTGTCCTGTTGCAGCTTCCACACCGCTCATGTCATCAGGAGGGAGATTCTAATTCACTATTTATAACTGCTGCTCACCCAGACAGACTTCGGTATTAGACTGGTGCAGATGGGTTCAAGTGATCCTTTCGAATGGTCACAAATCCAGGTGGAACTTCATCAGGAACATGCACGGGATTCAGAAATCAGCATTCTCTTCATGTTTCATCACACCCGCTCACAGTCGCGCTGAGAGAACATGAACGCTGAATCACCAGGTGATGGCCTGAGGCTTCACCCCTGAAGCAGAGCAGAGGAAGTGGTGACTCCTGCCTGGAGGAGGGAGCGGACACGCCTGGCTGGCTGCGGAGGCCGTGGTGTCGCTCACACTGGGGCCCTCTCGCCACCCGTGTCAGCACTGATGACTTCAGCCTGCGCCCTTGTGAGCTCACCTTGCTAGGAGAGATGAAGGAAGTGGGATTAGAGCAATGACAGTGTCGAGTGGGATAACTGTGTCATACCTGCACTGGGGGCGGAGGGGTGTGTGTGTGTGTGTGTGTGTGTGTGTGTGTGTCAACTGTTCATGTGTGCATATCAGCATACATGCAGCAGTTAACTCTAGAGAGTTTGTGGGATTGATTTGAAGCAGATCTTTGTTGGCCCAGGCTATGTTTGTGTTTCCGTGCTGCTTGATGAGACACAGTATATAATCGGCTCATACTGACAAATCAGGACAAAATCTGAAAATCTGAAAAATAATTTCTGACCCACAGAATCACTTATTGTGATAGGTTTACTGTCGTTTTTTCATGTTTTTCTTAATTTCTTAATGAAAAATAAATGCAACTCTGAGCAAGCGCTAATTGAAGTTGTATTACCTTAAAATACCTTTATTTCATTTAAACGTCTTTTGAATTACATAATCACATTTTTTTTCATATTGAGAGCAGTGGTGAGAGAATAAATATTAAGAAAAATCTCTTCACTGTTACATTATCAAAATGGTGCAACGTATGAAATGATGTGTAATAAAGCTGATCTCATTTGGCCCTTGAAATGCCTTAATCATACAAAAAAAAAAACCAGACAAATTCAACTTCACTGGTAGAAAATTGTCTCAAAGTGAAAGGGAAAATATATATAAATGAAGTCCATAATATTTGGATTCACGAGATTAACGAAGGTAAGTTAATTAAGTTCCATTATAAATGGATTAAATATACAGGACAGGTTTATTTAAAAGCGCGCGTGTGCGTGAGTGTGTGTGGGGGTGGCGGAGTGGGGGGGGGGGGGGGGGGGGGGTCTGTCATATGTGCAGCCTATCATCACGTCGCTCTGCGTCAGACCCACCTCCGCACTAGGAGCGCGTACTAACTGCTTCTATATATCACCAGCTGGAACACCAGCGGGACTTTCAGTGAGCAAAAAGCAAAAAGCGACTCCACGCGTCTAAAAAAACGACGACACAAACTCATCCGATTAAAAAAAAAAAGTTTACATGAATGAACAGAAGTATTTGGACATTGTCGCGTCGGACAGAGACTCGGAGTTGAACGCCTCTGGATGAACTTTGGTTCGGCGCTCGGCGGACCCGTATGACTTCACACGCAGACGGAGCGCACGGCTGCAAATGGGCGGCATAGGTGGCAACATCTACCTCACTATGTTGAATGGGACTGAAAGTTTCGCAAAGACGCCCGACATCAACAGTCACCTCCATCGCGGCAGCAAAGACCTCACCGAGCTCAAGATGGGGATCCAGGACGCCAGGTTTTACTACGCGGAGCCGGTGCCGAGCGGCCAGGACGCGCTGGCGCTGCCGTACCACTCGGAGCAGCCGGCCGGAGGTTACGCAGCGCAGCCGGGCAGGTTTTACGCGCAGCCGCTCAGCAGCTGTCCGTACGGCGGCGTCAGGTCGCCCCCGAGGACTGGAGCCGGGCAGGGCTACATCCCCGCGGCCGGAGACGGCTTTCCCGCGGGCGGCAAAGACGGCATGTACCCGCCCTCCCCGGAGAGTTACCCGGCCGGCTTCCAGCACGGCTTCCAGCGGCCGCCCCTCTACTCCTTACCTGGGCTGCAGGTGTGCGGGAAGACCCAGGCTCTGCTCAACAACTACCCGCTGTGGGCCAAGTTCCACAAGTTCCAGACGGAGATGATCATCACCAAACAGGGGAGGTGAGTGTCAGGCCCGGTTTCCTCCAGCTGGTGAAAGCACAAACAAACAAACAAACAGCTGCAGCTTTGTGCGACAAACAACTAAACAGCATCTACAAGCAGTTTTGTCTGTTTACTGTTTTGTTTTGGGGTTGTTTTTTTTGTTTTTTTTTTTTAAATCTGTTTGGAAGCATCAGCTGATTCAGTGTTTTCTTAACAGTCACTTTTACTTCCAATTCACATTTACAAGCTCGATCTCTACATTTGAAGGTTTATTCCTTCCAAACATATTACTTTGCAGAAGAAAAACATGAAGGCGAGACAGGAAAACATTTTGACACCTCTGATGACCCTCGTGGCACTGGGGCTCCTTCCACAGAGCATCATTCAGCCAGGAAACAAAAACAAGAGTTCATCAGGGTGAACTCTTTGTTTTTTCCTTTATACTGTGAAATATTCACATATCCTACTGTCACTGAAAGCATCAGCACTTTCTTCTCCTGAATACATTGAATCTTTTCTCCTTAAATATGGGATTTTTTCCTAGGAAATCACTGACCACTCAATCACACACTGCCAAGATCAAATCACTGTGGTTTGGCAAAGTACTAGAAGTGATAAAAAGTGAAATTTAATGATAATTTGTAGAATCTTTGCTGCCGGGCCCCTATGACGGGTCATCGAGCATCAAGACTCAGCCATGTCGATGAGGATTTAATATGCGACACTTGTTTTGACAGAAGGTTTGAGGCTGGAAGTTTCTCATGATCCGTGTGCACTAAACCACGGATTGTCTAGTTGAAAAACGGAGTTGTGGACTATCCCGTCATTTTTAAACCCAGCTGAAGAGCAGACCTGTTTGTTCACCTTGGTCAATTGTAGATTCTGTTGCTGCTAAGGTAAAATTACTGGTTTCAGAGTCTAATTTCAATGTTTTTTTTAGTTTAAAAAGGTTAACTCTAACCCTATTAAACATACTTACAGTGCATTTTAAAAAAAAAAAATCACATTCCTTGATATGTTTGAGTGATTTTTTTAGGATGTCAGAGGATATTTTGGGAAAATCTGACAAAGTTTGGTACATTTGTCTGAACATGTGCATCAGTTATCACCTCACAAAACCCTCAAATTATTTTAGCAACGTCACAAAAACTACTAAATATGTTTTCTAATTTCACCATCCGTTCGAGCTAAACATTGTACTTTTTCGGCATGTTATCAGCAAGTCTTTTATTCTCACACACACACACACACACTAAAGCATCTTCTCATCTCACCACAAACCTCATCTAACCCAAATTAAGCACATGAAGATGTTCCCTTCTTTTTATCAGATGTACATGGCAAATATCTGATGACCTCACAAAAACTCCAGGAAGAACGGCACAAAGTACCAGCTGAATTTTGTCTCGCACTGTAATTTTGCAGTGATCCTTATTTATTGGAGACTGAGGGTCTGTAACGTTCATCAGAATGTGGCGTCCACAGGAGGAAAGGAAGCGAGGAGAGGGGCAGAGAACGAGTCAGACACCACAGAGCCTTTAGTGAAGAATCTTTTGAAGTTCAGGGGGGGGTTCTTTCACTGGACTCTGGATGTTCAGCCTGACAGATCTCGCACAGAATCGTGCTCAGGCTTCGCACCTGAACTTTGAAATGTGCAGACCCTTTCATGGGCCACAGCAAAGCTCATCATCTCGTCTCTTGAGATAAATTCAGACTTTGATTCAGGGACTGCAGCTTGTGTTTCACTGGGGTTTGAGGTGTGCAGGTAAATCCAAACGTCATTGGCATCACATGACGATAACATGACACGGCCGTGACAAATCATGAGATCGACACTATCGTTCTGCTGTTGGTTGGAATTTCTGGGACCTTGGTTTTTATATATTATCGAATTTGTCAAGTCAGAATTAAAAGCATGTCCATCCTGGTAGCACAAAGAGCAGCATGAACCAATGTGATGTAGATTTTAAACCTGCATGGGACACAAACAGAAAAGGAATGTGTGGACTGGTGGCTGCAGCACAAACAGGATTTTTCTGAAAAACACACAGCTCATCACCCACACCAGGTGTGTTCTCAGTTTCCAAGAAGCTCCTTTTTGGCTTTGAAACAGTTAATAAGTGACTAATAACTCACTGCCTGTCTGCTCTCTGATTGTTCATGTGATGGAAAGAAGATTTTGGATAGGTGGTTACATACAAACACCTCTCAAGGAGACACTGTGGAGCTAATGTCAGTCTTTGCTGAGTCCACTTTTTTATTTACCACTTTACATTCTGAATCAGAAGAAAATATTTACAGTATTATATTACATATATCATAGATACATCAGTATTTTCATGTAACATTTTCTTACCATCCTGTATTTTAATGTCATATTTTACATATTTTGTAGACTTACATATATTACTACAAATATATGATAGTGTGAAAGCTGAACTGTCGACCTCAATCAAATGTAAATGTGTTTGTACAGTAAAGATGTCTGAAGAGAACTATGTCCCCTAATAAGTAATCTAAATGAGTCAAAGTTTAAAAAAAAAAATTATATTTTTGCTCACTGAAGTTTCTTTCCACAGCAGGTTTGTCAGATTTCGGAAATAATACGTTCACATATCAGAGAGGAAACAAGAGTGGGAGGCTTCTGTTCAATTTCACAGTAATATTCAAGGTGTCAGAAATAAAAACACACTAAGATGTCATTTTTAGGAAAACGAGGGAGTCTTGCATGTTAATCTCGCTCGATCTGTGTCTGAAAGCAGAAGTCAGACTATTTCAGGGTGTACACAGTATGAATTTTCACTTCCTGTTCAGCTGTTTTTACTCGCAGCTCTTCACAGAAATACCTTATGAGATTCAGATCGATTGATGAGCGCCCTTTTACTTCCTACATCATATCATTGGACATTATATGAGCACCTGACTGGTAAAGTCAAACTCCCCCTGTGCCTTGACTTTGTTGCCTAGAGCTCTATTTATCCACAACTACTGAAAAAACCATCATCAGTGAGAAGTGATGTACTGCTCTTTAATCATTTAAACATAGAATACGACCCAATATGTATTAAAGCCCAGCTCAAAAATAGTCCTCAGCTAATTCTGCAGACGTGGGCTTGATGCCAGGTATGATGGAAACAAATATGTATGTTTCCAAGTTTTGTTATTGGTACTAGAGGGGAAAAGTCTGCGATGAGTCATCCCCTCATGTGTTTGATGATGCTCATTAAGGACCACTATCATTTGATGAGGGCTCATTGAAACATGAAGCTGAAAATCGCCCCCTGGTGGTTGGTTCTAGGATAGAACATAAATCCTGCGTTCTCGATGTTAGCAAACTGACTATGATGTGTACTCAAAGTGCAGATCTTTATAGATAGTTTGGTTTGTTTGTTTTTTGGCAACACTTTGCTGCATTTCGACGCCAGTCGAGTGATCCAGATATGATATACCGTCTATGGTCAGCACACAGCAGCCTGACAAATTCCAGGAAATTACACAGAGAAAATTTCACACCCTGGAGAACGTGTGTGTGGGAACTTTAAATAATACACACTGCTCGTAACACGACGGCTCGTAAGATTCAGATCAGCTCACGATGTTTCCTGCAATCCGATTATATATAAGAAAGAACAAAAGATGGTATATACACTCCCCAACCCCCACAAAATAATTGCAATTAAAGCTAAGACATCGGTAATCAGTCAGCCATCACAGCTAATATTTGCCTGACGTCATGTAACCACGCCACCTTCTGGTCTTACCTACACATCTAATTGGTTGATTTTTAATGTCGTTTGTTTAAAAATAAATACAAAATAAATCAGGCCTTCATTTCCGGTGCTTACGTGACGACAGATTTTACCAGTTTTGTACGTAACTAATCGATCCCACGGTGCATCGGCATCAGAAGACCAGAACTGCAGTCGACACGTTCTTCTCCATGAAGTCCATTCAGAGGCGAGATGCTGGGGACGACTTATGTCCGGCAGCAGCTGTAGACTGGCATGCTTTCGTCACACATGATCAGGCGTACGCGCCGTGACAAAAACCGGACCTGAACTCCTGTCCAGATGAATCAGCGGGTGCACTCATGTAGAAAAGTCTTCTCCCTGGTGAATACCCAGCTCCACTCTTATCAAGCTACTCAGACCTACCCCCCC
>CAAKHB010007348.1:6132-44781 GCA_901007665.1 Aeoliscus strigatus
AGCGCCGTCCCTGGTGTTACTTACATGCACAGAGGTCGTTCAGGACGAGGAAGCGAGAGACATGAACAGGAGGGGTCATAACATGGTTTGGTTACAACAGTAGATTACAAAACGTTACAAGCAAACAGCACAGACGACAGCTGGCCGGCACTGCAGGGTGCCATCAATGGGGATGAACTGTTGTGGTTGCTGTTTGAAGATAAATCACACCACCGGCTTGTGGCCATGACAACACTAACACGCATTTATCATTTACAGCTGCGCTTTACACTTTTCCTTGTAAATATACAGCTCTGGAAAAAAATTAAGAGACCACAGCATTTTTTTCTCAAATCATCATCTCTACATGTATAACAGCCAATCCATTCCAGCGTCTGTTGAATCTGAACTCTTGCTAAGTTAAACAGGAGTATTTTGATGTTTTAGATTAATATCTTGTTTACTTTGCATTATTTGAGGTCTGAAAACATTGCCTCTTTTTTGTTATTTTGACCATTTGTAATTTTCTGCAAAGTATCTAAATGACAATTATTATTTGGAATTTGGAAGAAATGTTGTCAGCAGATTATAAAATGAAACAAAAATGTTCATTTCACTTAAACACATACCTACAAATAGTAAAAGTACTGACAATTTTGCAGTGGTCTCTTAATTTTTTCCAGAGCTGTAAATCTATTTTACAGGAAAAGGGGATTTTGTGCCTGAAATGAAGTTCGTTTCATTTGTGAGCAGCTGAACAAGTTGAAGAATTTCATCTTGTAAAACCACATTTTTCCTTAAATGATGAAGCTGCGTCTGCACTCATATCATGTTCCCAATGAGGTATCATGACCTTCTGAAGGAAGGCAATTCAATGCTGTTTTTATTTCATTCTTTCAATCATTATCTTAGTTTGGTTCGCTGTTAAAAAATAAATTCAATGGTAAATTGAGGCTGGATGCTACAATTTTTTGATGAAGTGCTGCCCCCTGCTGGTCTGGAGTGTGAAGTATGAAAGACAAACTTGTTCAGACAGTCAAAACAAAACTTCATGACATGGTGTTTTTTTGTTTCGGTACAGTACATCTGCATTTAAGAGGAAACAGAAACATGCCAAACATTCCTTCTGTCGAATGCATGTTGACATATGCCGAAATCATGCACATAATCTGTCTACAGAATAAGAATGACATTCCCCATTGCTACTTATGGTGAATGTGGGAATAAACCATCCTGCTATTAAACATTTCATTTGAAATACTTGTGACTGATTGTGTCTGACACGTTCATGCTCCAGTGATGTTCTGCCACATGCTGTTTGGCAGATAGGACGACATCATATGCAGCGGCACAAGACACAGTGATCGTGAGCTACATTACATCAGCAGCTGTATGGCGATTTGTTAATAAAAAGAATCCTTACCAAGGAGAGGTGGGTGGATTGATGAGACTAGTACACAGCTAACAGACGTGTCTTTAACACATTTAATGTGTACCTCACTTTGAATGCTAACTTAAGTTACAGTACTTCATCATGCTGTACTCAGCGTGTAAATTAGTGATTAATATTGTCAGAACCATGACTCCATTCACTGAGACAATAAACTAAATCTTATACTTCAATCAGTCGACAATCAGTCGCCCCCTGCTGGTCCTCAGAAAGAAGCTCGTTCATCTGTGTTGAAACTCTACTAATCCACAGGTACACCAGCAGTCGCAAGACACACACTGTCTCATTCAATTGGATGAGAAGGTGTTTCCAAACTTTTGACTGGTAGAGTAAACACAAACGCAGTTAAAAATAATAGGTACGTGTTGCTTCTATTCCCACAAAAGTGTGTAGCCCCTGGATTTATTCTAGCTCATCACTGCTTGGGAACCCCCTGTGCCCTCTGCTCTTGAAAGATCAAGTCTGTGCGCCCCAGATAAAGGGAATATTACACTGTTTGTAAACAACGGGATCTGGTTTAATTTTCAAAAATGAAATTACTTCTGTCCCCAGACTGAACCTACTCCTGGACACCCCCCCCCCACCACCACCACCACCACACCCACGCCTTCAGTGTTGACTCAGCAGTCACAGTTTTGGTTGCAGCTACATGTGAGGACTTTTAAAGACAAGCAACTGGTCTCATGTCCAGACACATGGCTGAGATACTTGAGGAGTAAACCTATGTGCTGCTGTACCCATGTCCAGGCACTGCTCAAGCACTGACACAATCCTTGCAGTATTCATCACAAACTCACACACACTCGTATAGGGTTTCTGCTACACTGGCACTTTTTGCTGTCATTGCTGGATGTAACTGGAGAAATTAAAGCCAAGCTGTTACACACACCAGCATGGATGCTCACATGCTCGCACTCGTGCATTCTTGTGGGCATGACGAGGTTGTGGAACATGGAAATGTGTGCAGTTGTGTGCTCATGCATTTGATTCTGAATATGTGTGGGTGTACCTGCGTTGTGCTTTGCCAAGTATTTGTCCTTGTACTGCTTCTTTTTCTTGCCAAACCAGGTGCAGCTGGCTTGCTGCTCCTGCTTGGTCTTCTCCATGGCTATACACGCCACACGCCTGCCACACACACACACAGACACACAAATGGGAGTCAGAGATTTGGTTTGGGCTGCAATGTTCTACTGAACTGTAGCTGCAATGTGAAATGCAATTTCTCGTTATGTTCCAAATTTCCCACCACTCTTGCAGCTCGGGTGACGGGATGAGGCCTGCTGTGCCATTTTTTGTGTTCTCCAGCTTGCCCTGCCACCAGTTGTGGTCATCCTTGGAGATGATCTGAATGATGTCACCCACACGGAAGCGAATGCCGGCCTCCTTGCAGGGGATGAGTTCATCCTTGGAAGGGTCATATTCAAACTGAGCCCTCACGTAGATCTGTGGGGGAGACACAGAGGTTCAAAGGTTGAGGTTGAGATGGTGGTGGAATTTTCTGGAAAAATAAAATTGTCTCAGGGAACTGAGAGAGGAGGTGACGCTGGTGGATGAAACACAGATTTTCAGAGAGAATGAAAAAAAAAAGAAAAAAATGTGACAGACAGGAAGAAAGGAAAAACATTGTGTTGTGTGTGTAATGTATGTTGTTCTGACTCTTGAGGGGACAGGGGCGTTGTGGTTTTGTGGTGGGCAGGTTGGAAACTGGTAATAAACTGAGACACTGTGGGCAATTGAACTCTCTGGTAAATATGGCACAGGCATTGTTAATGTGTTTCAGCTCCTGATCGGTTCTGCTTTGAATTAATGTGTTCTAGCTACATGTGAACGTGAGCAGGCAGACAGATATTTGGGCTAAACGTAAACATGTAACTGTACTCTTTTTTGGGGGAGACCTGGCAGGGGAGTGGGGTGGGGGCTCTTACCTTAACAGACATTTTGTCCTTGATTGGAGGTCTGGATACAATCTAGGATTTGAAAGCATCATAAACATCATGCAACAAAATGGCTATGCAATGTCTGAACAGTATGGATACAGGTGGAGGGGAGCATGGTCGGTGTGGTGTGTGTATGTTTCTTGTTGCTTTTTTGGGTGAGAGTGAGAGTGAGAGGAAGAACACCTCATTATTTCCTGTCAGCCTTTTAAGTACATCTTGATCATAGACAGTATAAAAGAAGCGGATAGAGCCTTCAGGTGTGAACCGGGAAGTCAATGCTCACACACACTGAACCTGCATTCTTTCTCAGACCTCTGTGGAGCTTCTCAGTCATCCAGGTGGGTGCATGCATGTGTTTGTGTTTGCATGTGTGTGGTGGGCGTGTCCACACCCAACTGAAGATAAATTTCAGAACTCCAGACGCTTCTTGAATGATTCGCGAAACAACCTCAGGCAAACTAGCACGTCCAGTTGCCTCTGATATAATGCACCAAGCGTCTTTCTGAGCAATACAACATTAAATTTGATCACTTCTTGCTCAAAAAACTCAAATCTTAAATAAGAGTGTACAGCTGACCCTGGTGGCTCTGTCCACTTCTTTAAGTATGATACAGCAAAGCGTTACCGATCAACCTTGGAGAGGCTGCAAAGCTTTGAATGGACTCTGCTGTCCTCTGCAGGCTGGCGCCTGTATCATCAAAAGGGTGTGATGTAATGATATGGGGTATTGCTGGGCTGGGTTGAGTCAAGGGAATTCAGTGGCGTTTAGAAGGTGACACACACACATACAACACTGTGATGGGATGAGATGACATTAGGGACGGCTTTCTTTAGGTATGAGGCTTTCTGTGACAGCTGCCATGTATTTGACAGAGGATTAACAGCTACCTGAATGCTCTGGGGTTAACAATGCCTGTGCCAGTAGAACCACACACAGATTGAAGTGGTAGCAGCGGGCTCATAACGGGCTCGTATGAGCAGTAGTTCATCGCTAGAAAATCTCTCGTTGAGATATTTTGATGTAGGTCTGCCGCTGGGACGGTCTCCGTCCGCGTGCCGCTGGCTGCTGTGTCAGTGACCGGAAAATGCAGAGCTGTAGCATCATAGGCTGTTCTTACAAATGGCCTGTCAGCTTCACAATACCAAAAAAACCAAATGCATTTCCTATGGGAAATGTGGCCTCCGGCCTTTCATGTCCAGGGAGGCATGGCGACAATTCCCCAAACACGTAGATATATAGTTTGTGAGAAATCACCTCTTCCTTCATATTTCCTGGAATGCCATTCAATTCCTGTGGGGAATTATGGTCAAAGAAGTTTAAGTTGTTTTGAAATGACCCGCTTTCTTCAGACCCTTCGCAAAACGTAAATATTTCGTATTAACGCAACAGAGTCATAGAACGGTATTCCCGATTGAGCCAGAGGAAACCTTTCAGCAGCTAGGTGCCAAACTTTTTGGACTGTTATTATTATTGGAATATTGCTAAATGTGTTAGATTATATAGTTGGCTCTGCCTTAGGCCTACAATTGCTATCTGCCGGGTAAATTTCCCACAATTACGGTAATAGTAGCCCTCTCAGAACCATTTGGCACCAAGGCAGTTTAAGGACCAGTTCAGTTCTTCGTGTTTATGTTGCGTGTGCAGACACTGTGCTGGTCTACTGAAAAAAGAGCTGAGAACAGGCATGTGACGTACACACACACTAACCTGTGAGAACACAAACCGGTTCTTAGAAAGTATGCAAGCTAAGGCAACTCTGAACTGGAACTTGTGAGAACTAACGCTGGGTTCACATTAGTGGAACAGAGGATCATCAACAGAAGAGAATCCAAGTCCACGTAGATGCTGTTAGTGCATTACACTGAATTACAGTAGTTTAACTGGGAGATGACACCACAGATGTTGCTTTTTTTGATTGGTCAATACTGTATGGTTTTGATTGAACCAAGGTTTTTATTTAATTAACTTCTTTCTGGCTGTTTTATAAACTAATTAATTGCTTAGGTTGAATCAGTGTGATGATGTGTTTGTTTCCTTAATGGATATTATTTTAAAAAACGAGTACAAATTTGATTTCTGACTGTTAGTTAAAGAGAATAATTTTCCACACCACCGAAACACAAATTTGGATTTGACTGTAGATGAATTGTCTGTTACAGGCTGTGACATCACTGCCCAAACCTCCTTGTTTCTGTAAAAAGAGTGCAAAACAGATTCGAAATCAGGTGAGAGCAACAACTGTAATCTAAATGAATTCTGGTATCAGTTTTCAATTAGTGAATGTGGCTTTGGGAAGCAGAAGAAGAAAGAGAAACTGAAATTGAGACACAAACACTTCTCAGTCAGGGAGGGATGGAAGTGTTGTGTGTACAAAGCAAGTGACAATGAGTGTGTGCTTTTATTCACCTGTCTCCCTTTGGGCTGAATGGTGGAGGGCAGGTCCTGTGGAGGGAAACCAGTCACGACAGAGCAGAGACATGGTTCAGTGACATACAACAGCTGCAGCAGAATAAACGAGAGAATAAACAAACACTTTTCTCCTGTCGAGAAAACCATGCATGCAATCGGGTTGCTGAGTAACTCTCCTCTTCCCCTGAAGCAACAGTGCAAGCACAGAGCGAGCAAAGCATCTGCAGCGTCAGCAAGATCTCAGTGTCTGTCTGGCGTCTGGGTGGAGAACTGCAGATTAGTTTGAGCACAGCAGGCGTACAGAATGTCCCCTACACTGTTGTGACCACAGCAAGGCAGAGCACGCAGCAGGCTTCAGGAGGCACACCAATTTGTTAACTGAGATATCGGACACGGGGGCCATTGGCTCAAACAGGGAGACGCTGCAATCACATACTGCCATTTCTACGAGCAGCATATTTACAACTTCAAATTTGACTGAAACAACACACTATTGGACTGTGGGGGACTGAACAGTACTATGTGATAAATGAGACGCACAGCAAAGGAGAGAAATAACTGAGAGTCTGTTGGTGGGAGAGGCCGGAGGGTTTTGATCTGGTGTTGGAGGGAGGTTGGGGGAGTGGGGTCTGGCCGGGGGGATCCTTACCAAGATAGAACTGTTAATGCTGGAGTGGCCATTGGCAGGGGACTGCCTGGAGGTGTTGGGGGACTCTTTCTGAAATAAGACACACAGGTCAGCAGTGCAGCCACACACACGCCCAGATGTACAGTACACACACGTCTCACACAGTCACAGGCTCTGGTGGGTGCCAACAAACATGCATACAGAAGAACACACACTCATATTCGTGGGCAGCGACTGCAGGCGACAGGATAGATCTGAAAAAAGACCCACCAGAGTGCTGACGTCATGAAATCGGTGCAGCCCTCTGGCCTGCATGTCCCTACAAACTCCACATGGGGGAAGTAGACTAGCAGAGATTTATGAACGACACCAAACTATTAGAAATGCCTAAAAACTTCCAAGGCTAAAAAAGCTGAAACTAAATGAAGATTGTAAACATAATAGACATGACCTAGAGGAAACAAACCCTAATTTATTCACAATATAGGATTCATACAGATTTCATTTTTATTTTATTTTTAAGCATTTTTATTAGTATTACTAATCATTTCAATTATTTTAACTTATTATTTAATTACATTAACTATCAGCTTCATTTCAACCTCCACTAATCCTGAAGGAAAAATCTGTTATTAATTATTAATGATTTGATCCAGTATTCATTTAAAAATGAAAATGAGTGGAAAAACAGCACTGTGTTTTTGTTACATTTAGCCACCTATAGAAATGTTTGGTGGATTGATGTCAAATGCAGTGAAACTGAATTAATGATACGTGCTCAAACACAGGCAGGTGGTTGATTTGACAGCAGCAGGACAGGATCACACAGAGAGGTGGCAGTCATTCCTGGACCCAAGGGTAGGGTGGGGGGTGGGGATTTGGGGAGTTCCGGTATCTTGGTTGTGAAATTGGTGTGCTGAACATCTGACTTTAGCCAAACGCACACACACACACACAGAACACACGCAGTACACCCCATACACACACACACACACTCGTTTTGGGTTTTGTGACCCAGCAAGCAGTTAGTACCCAGATCACAAAGAAGAGGAAATGGGCGTTACCTCACACGATGAGCCCTGCGTCCGGTAACTTGGCACTATTTTAAAGGTGATGCTGCCACGCATTTCCCGCTGCGGAGACACACATAGACAATGTTCCTGTGATTGTTCCCTTCAGTGCAGCTCATGACATTTGTGCTGATAAACACGGTGACATAGAGATGTGCTGAAGCATGTGCAAAACCCCTCCTCATCGTCACAAACACTCACCAGCATCTTCTGCAGCTGCTCAACAGTCTGGTTGGCCACACTGATTCCATTGATCTCCCTGATCTCGTCTCCAACATGCAGCGTTCCTGGGAAAGAGGCAGCGTGAAAAATGAATGTGTGATCAAACCTTCCTCCTCATTACAGCCCCTGGATATTTCATTAGCCCCCATTGCTCTTTCCCTCTTGAATATAAAGAGGACAAAAGTGTCCTGACTTGCCGACTACATTATAAATCATCTGAGGATTAATTAAAGTAAAGCAGATACCTTCAACCGCAACAGCAGAGACAAAGCAGTTGCTGAGATGTCTGGTAAAATTCATGCATCAACACACTTATCACCCTGTATGTTGTCTTCTTTAAGGCAGACAAGAGGGGGAGCAGCTGTCTGACAACCAGAAGGTTACTGGTTTGATGCTCCTTTGAGCAAGAACTTCCCCTTCCTGATGTTCCCATTGTAAAAGGCATAGACTACTGCGGGAAAGGTGAGATATTAATTACTTTATAAAAGAGAATTATGTTTTACATTATTTACACTTTTATAGAATGTATAATGGATTTATGTTCATTGAAGTAAGGGACCTAGCAATCATGAACTTGTGGGCTGATACCAGTGTTAAGGTGCTACTGACCATTTTTAGCCAAGAACACACAGAAATCATAATAAACAAAGTCATTACAAATGCCATTATAAAAACATCTATTAACATGCTGACACATACAAACACATAAATAATGCCCATCGATGAATCTAAATTTGGTGCCACATCTATCTTCTTCTGTGGTGGTGAATTCTTTTGACTTTCTGATTCTTTTAACAAGATACAGCAACTCTGGAGTTGGTACCTTGTCTGTGGATCATCCCGCCGTGCATTATTCTTGCAACAATGCAGTGATTGGAATCATTCATCTTCAGAGTGATACCCTGTAGCCGTGAACAAACTGCCAGTGAGTGAATCATACTGGTGCAACAGGTTGTAAAAAAAAAAAAGTGACAAACGTGAATGTCACACCATGGGCTCATCAGTGTTCTTTTGGAACTGGACCAGACGGACTCGGGTGACGTTCTCCAGGTCCATGTCTCCGTTGGTGCTCTCAGGAGAGTCTCCGTTCAGGTAGGGTGATGTGGGTGGGGGTGTCACTCTCAGAGCCTCGTCGCTGTAAACCTCGTGGGCCACCACGTCATGGGCCTGCAGTAAGGCCTGTGCTCACAGGTACAAACACAAATTGGGATGAGGTTGTTTCTAAAAATGTATTTGTAGTAATTTGTTTCCCTTTATTTCTTACTTTCAGAAATAAAGGGAAACAACAGGTTGAACAGTTTCATTAGTCCATTTAGGGCACAAGGTAAACGATACAGTGATGGACAGCTGAACACTCTGCTCGTCATTTCCACTCCTATTTTTTCGTCTCATCATGAAAGCTTATCTTGACTTCACCAATCATGCCAGAGTGCTACGAGCTTCATGTTCACTTCAAGACTCACCTCAACAAACATGGGGCAAACTTCTTGTAGCTGTGCTGAAGCCTTATCACTCCACCTGAACTCATGCAAGAACCATGTCGCTCTACAGTCAGGCGGCTAAAGAGGGTTTTGCATCACAATTTCCTCTGAACCTACTCTCTGTTGTAGTAAAAGGTATTCCCCCATTGCTGTGAGCCTTTAGTCACCACCCCTCATCTGTTTGAGTTCAAGCAGCGTGTGTAATGTCATTGCAGAGCCCATGGAACGTCATGCTCATACAGTGTTTGACCCTTTTCTTCTGACAGCCAGAGCCTTTTGAGTGACACTTTAACAAACCTGTCTGAACTTAAAAAGACTACAAAAGAACCACAACAAAGGGGAAAACCTGCCACTGTCTTCATTCAGCACAACACACACACATTTTCACACACACACACACACACACACACACACACACACATCCACCCGAGGAAGGAGAGTAGATCAGAGAGGCAGAAACACAAAGGCAGCGGCAGCTTCTTGAACTCCCATGTCAAACTACATCACATGTAAAAGCAACTTTATGCTCCGAGACAGAAAGAAGTTCAGGTTGTGTGTGTGTGTGTGTGTGTGTGTGTGTGTGTGACACTGTGCCCTAATAAGAACAAGGTTAAAGGGTTAACGCACATGTGTCAAACCAAATCCAGCCCAGACATGGGGGACCTGGGTCAGATTTGTTTCTGCCTTATTGGTGTTGCCTGTAAGTCAGTGTGCACCTGGAGAGAGTGCTGTGGCTGTGGAGTGTGTGACCAGCATACACATCTCTTTTTCTACAAAGGTGGTGAAACAAACACCTTCTCAATTACTCCTGCACACGGTAGTTAGACAACTTCGGAACCTAACCAACAAATGTCTCCCGAGTCGCCACACAGCAGCCTGAACACATTTCATCTTTTACTCATGGAGTTTTTGTTCAACCTCAGGTGGCAAGGTTGAAAAACATAAAGCAATACAGTCTATGTGACTAATCATAAGTTTAAAAAAATTAAAAAAGTGAATGCAGTATTATTCCATACATATACAGAAATGTATTGAATAATATGCTATTAATGGGAAAATACTGATGTGGCCCTTGGTGAAAATGAGTTTTGACATCTCAGGGTTAATGAATAATTCTATTACCTGTAGGTATGAATGACTTCAGTAAGTGTAGGCAGATGAGAAGGCGTAGCAACACATGGAAAGGATTGACTGAACATGTGAGGAGTTGGCAAGAGAGAGATTTTAAGATGAACTGATGCCTGTGAAGAGAACAGCTTTAAAGAACACCCTGCAGTAAATCTAGAGCTATCTGCCCTACGAAAGACTCTACAGAGATAGTAAAAGGAAAAATCACTCTGAAGCTCTGTATTGATCCGCCTTAGACCTAAATGTAATACAAACTTTGCCTGGAATTTCAAATAATCTGCAAAAGAATAACTTGTTTCCACCACATATAGCGGTGGACTTCAGCTCAGCAGGAAAGTATAGACAGACCATGATGCTGTTTTCTATCTAACCAAAAAAACATGTGTCTTCTACTTTTAAACCATAAAAAGGGAAAACTGAATGGATATATTCTATGAAGTCATCATATCATATAGCACAAAGATAAAACCCGTGAAAACTAAATAGATATTTTCTATGAAGTCATCATATC
Organism: Aeoliscus strigatus; assembly: GCA_901007665.1. NCBI lineage: Eukaryota > Metazoa > Chordata > Actinopteri > Syngnathiformes > Centriscidae > Aeoliscus > Aeoliscus strigatus. Next base: position 16,949 of record CAAKHB010007348.1, read on the forward strand.
ATATAGCACAAAGATAAAACCCGTGAAAACTAAATAGATATTTTCTATGAAGTCATCATATCATATAGCACAAAGATAAAACCCTATATTTAAACAGTGGTGCATGCACCTTGCTGCTGGAGTGAGACATGATGGTGCCCCTCTTTTTCCTCCCACCATCAGTTTACAACCTTCTCAGCCTTCTCTCACAAGTGACACAGGCCTGACCCGACAAAGCGCATCGCATCAGACAAACTTACTGATCTCTGCCCACACATCCCCCCTGCGCAATTCAAGAGTCTCTGGACCCTCCTCCTCCATTCATCCTGATTACTGATTCTCTCTTTCAAAGTCATCACACTGCTCATCATTCACTTTGTCTCTTGAGGCAGGACTCCCTCCTCCACACTTACACTTTCTATTTGGGATGGAGCGGGCCACTGATGCCTTATCAGGTGATCAGATTAGCGCAGGAGGTAGCTGGCAGTTGGCAGTGACTTTCCCTTTAATAGATTAACTCCTGTGGCTCCGATCTTTTGACTTCCTTTCAATCTATGTTTCGTGTGTTCAGAGGCACTTAAAAAAACAAATTAAAAAAGAGGTACAAATTAAATCCTGAAACCATCTGAAGAAACTATTTTATTTGTGATTTAGGTTAATTTAGTTCACACTATAGCTTAGAAAATGACAAACTAATACAGAAGCACACAACTGCTATTTGAGTGATAACCGCTAACTAAACAACAACTGTTAGCTAACCGAATACTGCTAGCTAAATGATAACTGCTAGCTAACTGCTAGCAGACTGATAACTGCTAGCTAACTTCACGAATATCCATAACCACTTCAGTATGTCATCTGGTGTTTTCTCACTCGCAGTTAGATTAGCATTTTTAAATTAGAAATACAATTATTCATATGTACATATATTACATTTTTATTTTTCCTCAAAAAGGTATAGATAACGACATTCAGACACAAAAGGATTTAAGGACGTTTCGTATTCACTACCTGTAGGCTCAAACAGTTTTGACTTTGTGTATCGATTTAACATTTATTTTTTTTTAAGTTTTCCTCTGGCTCATCTCAATAACTCTCATCTTAAACTCAGGTAGAGAGAAGGCGGCCGCAGCTAGATAATCAAAAATAGGTACAAAGTGTGCGGGTGTCTGCCGGGTTTCATGCGTCTGCTACATCTAGCAGACAGGAATATTTATTTAGAGGCCTCCTGCACCAGTCTGAGAGGTATGACGTGTGTGTGTGTGTGTATTGACTCACCATGAAATGCGGCTGAGTCAGTATTCGTCTGAGTTCTTTAGCTTCGTGGTTCTCTGGGTAACAGGAGATCTCTTCCAGCACCTGAGGATGCAGATGTTCAGCAGCATTATAGCACAGTCTCTCACACACTCCAACCTACACACCCTACCTGCTGCACTCTGGACAGCGGGTGCGGTGCCACCAAAAATCCCCACAGACCATTTCAAAAAACCTCCCTGTGACACCGCCTCCCGAATCATCACAGCCACAGCGTTTGGACAGCACTCAACAAGTCAAGGAAACTGGTTAAGGCTTTGACCCTCCTCCTGCTCTTTGGTATGACTTAGTTTGATGTCAGCTCCAGTTATGTTGCGCCTGACTGGTGAATGTGGTATTGGAGAGGTGAGGGCCCAGAAGGGGAGGGGCGAGGAATACAGGCCTGAAAGCTGCATTGTGCAGTTATCATGTACAACATTCTTCAATTTGCATATCCAGGTATTCTTTATCTTTGAAAATCACCTTTACTCATTATACTCAAGAGCCAGACTTGCTGGTAGATCAAAACCATGTGAGACTGTTTTTATTTCCTTTGAGTCCCGCCAGTACACACAGTGTTTGAAGCAGGCTGCTACACACGAGGGACATTCAGAGAAACAATCTGAAGTCCAAGCGAGACAAACTAATGCGGGTTTCTGGCCTACTCATTAATCTTGTGAATGTGGCGGTAGAATGATGAGGTCTTACATATTCCAGATGTTTCAAAGCACCACTTTCTTCTCCGTGGGAGGAACTCTTAAGTGAAGGAAGACACAGGGAGATGGGTTATACAGTTTGCTGCCTGAAGGCATGTGATGACAGGAGGTAACTTTCTCATCTGTGCCAGAGAACAGAAAATGTGAATTTGGGAGATTGTGAGATTAGTATCTATAAGTCTAAAGAAGCTAAATCGCAAGAAAGATGAGCTCTATACCAACATTAATATAGAGTGAAAAAGTTTATTAGTACAATCTGATTAAAGATTTGCTGACATTCGAAGCACTGCATCATTTCTGGGGCAGGATGCTGCAATCTGATTGGTTGTGAGCATTTCAGGGTCAGCCAGAGTGAATCAATAGACGCAGGGGGAACAGCAACAGAGAGGGACAAAGGAGGGTGGTCCATGAAGGCACAACCAAGATTAATTTAAAGAGTTCATTTGAACAGCGCTATTTATCTCGGATGGAACGAGGTTCCCTGCGCGGCGGAGTAATACAACATGAGTGATCAGCACAAGCATGTCAGGTTTTTATAAAAAATAATTTAAGTGTGAAAAAGGATTGCTAATTTATGTATATGACAACAATGATCCACTTCTACATCTTGAGTACAAATGTCTTAAATTTCGGATAAATTAGGGCCACAAATGACGTGAGCAACAACAGCAACAATAAAGACTTCATACAATCAAACACTGTGAAGAGTATCCACATCCTCAGAGTCTCCCAGACACTGAAAATTTTGCTGACTGCTGAAGTAGTCTGAAGTAACGTAGTCTCACTAGGCCCTGCTATGTTATTATCTTTGGTGTCTCTGTAATATGTATATATATCTACCACAAGTAACCCATTCATATTCACTTATGTTTTCAGACCGTTACTTTAAAGTTGTTTATGTCCTCCCGCCACATGTCTTCTCCTTGCAACAAAATCCAAACAGCCTGTCAACCCTGTTGCCAGTGGGCGACACGGATGTCTGAACATCTGCTTTGGATGGCAATGAGCCTTACCTCTGGTTACCTTAGGTTTTCCACGTTTGAAGCAACAATGCTTTTTTCTTATCTGAGCAGTCTGGTCATGGAACACTACTTTCACTGAGTCTCCTGTAGAGTTTTATGATGAGTGGTTACTGCTTTGAGGATAACCATTAGATCCAGCACAATACTAAATGAATAGAAAAACATCACAACCATGTTTAAATCGTGTGTGTTTTATCCCAGTCAGGTCCACATTTCTACCTCTGAAATGTTTGAGAAAGAACCTGTTGTTTGTACTGCTTGAAGAACCAGTGAAAACTACAACAGGACTTTAAAGGCCGTTTTACTTCCGTGGCTTGGTGGATCTATCGGGACGGATTTAAGGGGGAAATCTGAAGCTATGGCTGGCTCACGAAGAAACAGCACTCTGCTAATTAGCCCGGTCTCATTGACACAAACCAAAGCCACATAAAACAAATTTGGCTCCCCTAAATGGTTTTCCCTGTCTTAAATGTGCTGGGATTTAAGACGCCAGTGCTCATCCACTCCCTCACTGTTCAAACTTTTAATTGCTCCCTCTACAAAGCACACAACATTAACAGAACGACAGTTTGTGTACCCGTATTCATGCACAAGCAAATACACTCACAATGCACAGCACATTCCTTTACACACATCTTGTTAAACACCAATTCCAGCCTCCATCCTGCATGAGTGTGTGAGGTAAACACAGCAGAACCGGGGTCAGCCCCCCAGGGACCATAATGCACTTCTATGTGAGTTACAATTCACAAATGCACTGCTGAGATGTGTGAGAGTGTGTCCACTGCAAGTAGCAGCATATCTAACGAGGGAGGTCAAACAGAGTAGCCTGAGATCTTTATTAAACAGCTCTGTGTATACAGGCTGTGGTACAGCTGCTCCCTCAAACAAAGCTCAACAAAAACAGAAAGTGAATCTGTAAATTATTTAATAGCTGTTTGCAGTTAAGTTCGTTTCAGCTGGAAACATAAATAGATCTACTTTGAGTCTGTCACAAATGACTAAGGGTTGGATGTGGCCTTTTGTGGGCTACACCCACACACACACACACACACACACACCCACACCCACACCCACACCCACACACCTCTGTCTACTGGTCCATGAGTTACATCCTCAGTCTTACCCCATGCACACACAGACGTGTAGATCATATGAGGTGAACATGTGTGTCGAGCTGGCAATCTGCTGTGACTTCATACACATTAGACATGTGCTTGGAAGCAGCTGCAGCTCCTCCTGTAACCATAATGTCCTACACACATGGACGTCATACAGCAGTTTAAAGGCTCAACACTCCCTGGTGTCTGCTGCTGTCTGTCTACATGTGCAACTGGGAGTATCAAAACACCCTGAGGAATATACTGTAGATGCTTTGACCAAACACTCTTTAAGGACCTCTGGTTGTGTCCAGATTGAAATGAGTAGAGTGGGTGAGAAGATGGATTCTAGCAGTAATGAGTTAGTGAGCAGGAGAAGGGTTAATGCAGCGCAAGTACATCTGGCAGGTGTTTTAGAAAAGAGTCATTCAGGTTGTCACAGAGATCACAAGATGTAGGAGCAACATCAACTCCTGTGTATGTATCTTATGGGTATTTTTGCTGTATGCACTGTATGAATGTGGAAGAACGTGTGTGTGCGTGTTTGTTTACCTCTTTGGCTCTCTGCACGGCATCGCTTGGTGGGTTTCTGATCTGTGGGGAAGACTTGGTGTTGATCTTATCGTAGAGCTGAAAAACAGATAAATATCATTTGTTCAGTCATCCAGCTGTGAAACTGGTGGAACAGAGTGACATTTGTTTCAGAACGCAGCATTAAAATGCACAGTTTGACAGTATGTGAAGTCAGATGAAGATGTCTTTTATGGGAGAGTGATCATTGTTTGGTTGTCTATTAATTCCACCTACAACAGAAAATAGCTGTACCTTCTCTTTTCTGTCCTCTAATCTGTAAGAGTACAGCTTTATAAGAGCTTTATTACCTCAATTTCTGTTTTATATTTCTCTAGACATGAAGTGTTAACAAAAAGGAGACATTCTCTCATCTCTCTGACTGAGACACAAGAACTCTGTTTAGAGAAATCCCAGCTGACTAATAAAATGCACAGACAAAACGAGCTTGTATCAGCATAGCAACAGATGAGTGGGGCTGATTTAAGAGACTGGACGTTAGTTGACAAACTGGGATACAACGGTCAAAACAAAGGCAGCTGCTGTGAGCTCAACCACAGAAACGTCTCAACAGAAGAAGCAAATGACTGATCTGTATAATCACAGATTTGTATCAGAGTCAACACTGGCCAGTGACAATAATTTAGCATTTTGGAGAGACTGAATGGTTTTCAAGTCACTGCTGATGATCTGTTCATACTGACTCTGCCAGAAGTGGACATACGGCATAACAGGTAATTTCCATGTTAAAAATATGGTTTAATAATGAAATGAATGAACAGAAATGGACAAAGCCATGAAGCAGATAATTTTGTCAAAAGCGTTTTAACAAATTTGCCGAAATGTGCATGCAGTTAATTCAGAATTCTGAGGCAGTGTTGCGTAGCAACTCGTCATGTAATTTATTACAAAATAAACATATCTTACAACGGGTAAACTACTGGACGAGAAATGTGCAAGTTACACTACAGTTCACTTTCCCAACACTGGTTACGAGACACTATTTGACTTTCCTATTAGTAAATGCAGACAGAACATTCTAAGGGCAACTTGTAATCTACTTATATAGATAAGGAAGAGTAAAAAAAATTGGAACAAACGATCGACAAATATGGGAGCAAACATATAAGTGGGTTTCCTGGCTGCTTTGAAATTAGCTTGAGGCGTCTTTTGACAAACTGCTCCTCCGGTAAATATATCAGAGAGACAAACAGGAAGAAAACACACTCACCCAGGAGAAGGTGAGTGCTTGTCAGACGAACAAAGCCAGCTTTGAAGCTAAAATACTAGAGAGTCCTCGATTTCTGGTTTCCTCTCTGTCTCAGCAGTGTGGGAGCTTCTCTCAGCCCAATATCGATGGAGGCTTCTTATGAATGGCACATTAACAAAAGGAGCCATTGTTCCATGGTCTGAGGCTGGGCTACTCTCCTCTGCCCTACTGCCCACCCCCCCACACTCCTCTCAGAGCAGAGCAAGGGTGTGAAAGTGAGGCTGAAGGGGAGACATCTGCAGCCCCAGGCGCCCACTGACACCGCTGCACACAAACACTTGGCACATCCACTAAACTCCTGTGACCCACTTTAACCCACGAGGCCTACAGCAACTGGCACACATCTCCGTTAATCCTGTGTGTTTGCTTTTTTTAACTTTGGCCTCCCACTGACAATTTGCTTGCTGGAGAGATAAACAGATGCACATTTTGACAAGAGGACTAATTGAAGGACAGAGAGTAGATCCCATCAGCTGTAGTAGTAGCAGTTTTAGTAGTTTGTGTGAGACTCTTACATCGAGGAGTGTGTGTAAATGCTGGTCCTGGAAAACGCTGTGCAGGAAATCAAGGTCCTTTTCACTGCAGTCTGTCAAGGCATGGATCTCCTCTAAACTGTCCAACACCTGAGACACGGCCCCTGAAAAACACACACACACACACACACACCAATGTTCCATCGGTCAACTCAGGGGTTCTCTGTGGCGAACATGCACTTCAATTTCAAATGTGCTTGACAAACAACATGCAGCACAACACAGAGCACTGATGGATACCTACGTTCAGCTGCTAACAGCCCTAGCAGGTGGAAAGCATTAATAGAAACAGAGAAATAGACCAAGAGATTTCAATATCACAGTTAAACACAGGGGTTAATAACATGATTTCAGCAGCTGAAAACAATTATATCAAGTGGATAGTTTAGTAAATAGGATAAATATTGCTGGACAGAGGGCAAAACCATTCACTCAAAATGCACACAGGCTTTTGTTATTTTGGAAGCTGTTATGTAATGAGAGGTCAAACCTGAAGAAGAACGTGTATAAACAATCTGTTTCTCTTTGTCAAAGATTTACTGATGAATATACTGGTCTGTGGACAGACATGGCGAGGAAGTGGGACAGTGATAGAGTTAGTACCTGAAGAGGTAGGGTCATCAGAGAAGTCTTGGAGCTCCTCAGGGGGGTCACCATAGAAGGAATTGAACTTGTGACTGGACACTGCAGCCAGCACAGCCCCCTATAACACAGCAGCAACAGTGTTTGTCTCATCATGAGTCACACCCTGATGGTATCAGAACAAACATGGGAACATTTGCAGAAGTAAATGCACGCAAACCTTCAGCTTCCTCCTGGCGTTAAACTTTCTCAGCTGCTCCACCGACTCTGGCAGGTGGATTTTGTAGGCATAGCGGTCCCTCTCCTTCAAGAAAAGAGACAAGATGAGAAAAGACAAGTGCAGCACAATGAAAGTAATGTGCCGTAAAATTGTTACTGTATGTGATGTTGCATCAAATCACTGTTCTATGAATAAATTAAAAATCAGACAGTTCTTTGTCTAGTTATTCACTTTCAAATGGACTTGCTTCTGTTAGGCACAAATATGCTGGTTTGTGAGCATGCTGTTCTTTTTGAGGTATGAATGAGTGTCAGACAGCCCCCAGACGCAGAATTGTCAAGCAGTTATTTTTTAGTACCCCTCCATCACTGCCGACACACGATGACACAATAAAAGCTCCCGCTGACAACACATGATGAGCAGTCACGCCGCCGCACCGGCACTCTGTCATGGTTTTCTAGAGAGATGAGTAGTTCCAACCGAGCAACAGATCACTACGTCATGGGTCGAGGCTATGCAGTTTAAGTATTCAAGACTTTGTTTCACAAAAGTCAAAACTTTAGATCTTAGGCGCACAATCATGTACATAAATGTTAGAAATGTGTGCAATTTTATCGTCATACTCTTGGTCACCTATGCAATACAGTATCTCAGTGAGTGAAATGACCATTCTCATGTGAATTTGTTTAGTTGTATATTATCTTGTACATATTCTGCATTGCATGTTTATTTAAATTTTTAATACTCCTGTAAATACTGGTTTTAATAATTTACAGAATACATCACTTTTTCCCGCTATGTAAAGACTTATCTTATATTTACAATTTTTCAATCAGTTCGGGAATTAATATCTGGCAGTATATTTGTTTTATCATTACTGGTGCCATTCTACACTGTAAATTTGATTTGAGTCATGTTGCGAGTACTGCGAATGCTCTACCTTGAGCCAAGGATGGTTGAGTGCCTCGTAGACAGTGATCCTCTCGGCTGGGTCCAGCATCAGCATACGCCTCACCAGGTCTTTAGCACTCTCTGAAATCTGGCCCCACTGCCGTGGATTCATCTACACGCACGCACGCGCACACACACACACACACAGTTACATTAAGAATTGGACTGGATTTTCTCGTGTGATTTTAATTCAGTCTGGTGCACATACACACAGTCTCCACACCCCGGCGGTCATAATTGCTGAGGAGTGAATGTCAGAGTCACTTGTGTCTGCTGGTTTGTCTGAAAATTGAGTATGGTTTAGAGACACTAGCGATAGGCAGAAGACAGGAGGCAGAGCTGGAGGTGGCAGAGTTAAAGATGCTTAGATTCTCTTTAGGAGTGACCAGGATGGACAGGATTAGGAATGAGGTCATCAGAGGGACAACACAGACAGGAAGGTTAGGAGAAAAAGCTAGAGAGGCTAGATTGAGATGGTTTGGACATGTGCAGAGGAGGGACAGTGGACACATTGGTAGGAGAATGTTAGAGATGGAGTTGCCAGGTAGGAGACAGAGAGGAAGACCAAAGAGGAGGTTTATAGATGCAGTGAGGGAGGACATGGAGATAGTTGGAGTCAGAGTAGAGGATACAGAGAACAGGGAAAGATGGAAATCAATGATTCGCTGTGGCAACCCCTGAAGAGGGACAAGCCGAAAGGAGAAGAAGAAGAAGAACTGCCCACTTGTTAATCCAAACTTCCATTCAGTAATCATATCAAATTTATTTATGAAGCGCATTCAAAAACAACTCGTGTTAATCCAAGTGGAGCGGTGTAATGCTGCTGTGTTCCTATAAGCACGTCCTTGCTGAGTACAGATGGCGAGAGTTGTCTTTGGTGACAGTATGAAACCACAAACTTTGTGCGCTCAAAGGCTGAGGAAGTTCCTCAGACAAACTCCTAACCTTGTATTTGCCCTTGCAGATGGCTTCAAACAGACGCTCTTTGGTGCCATAGAAAGGCAGACACCCAGAGAGGAGGATGAAGAGGATGACTCCACATCCCCACACATCCACAGGTTTACCGTATGGCTCCCGCTTCACCACCTCAGGGGCCATAAAATGGGGAGTTCCCACCCGACCTGTGGTTACAAGGACAGAGACTGTAACGACTGAAATAATGACGTTTTATAACAATGAAGACTGACTCCAGTGAAAACACACAGACAAAACCACTATTTTATTCAAATGTTCATACACTCTTTAGACTCGAAAAGTGAACTGAACAGATTTTACTTCCCTCTCTTTGAAACATTTGTTTGCCAATGCTTCTCAGCTCTCTTCTCTGTATTTTTTTTAAATTGCTGCCTGATTTAAATAAGTGGGTTACTGAAAGAGGAAATAACCCTTGTATCCTGCTTCTTGATAAAAGTTGAACTGACTTTTTTCATATCCAGGTTCTAAACTGAGGCTATGCTGTTGTGGAGGCCTTCATTAGTATCAGTTTCCTTTTCCAATGATGGGCCCCCTGCACGGATGCACCGAAGATTGTGTTTGCTCTCTCACAAACACACAACAAACAGCATGTTCATGCCTCTTTATTTTGTGGTCAAGACTTTGCTCATGCGTCAGTAGCTAACACGCAACCAAACAATGGCAAGCAAATTAAATGAACGTCTGAGTAAATTCAGAACTTTATTTACTGACAAATAGATAAGATGACCTTTGTGTTTGTGCACCAACGTTGTTATAGGACCTGGACTGTTAGTTTAGACACAAGGCAACTACACTGTGCATGTGTCCTGTATGCACCCATGTCACAGAGAGTTTCTATGGTGGCATGTTACATACCTCCTGCCACCAGCCCCGACTCTCCGAGTTGGATGGCCACGCCGAACCCCCCTAACTTCACGGGAGCAGAGTTCTCTTTTGATGCCAGCAGCACACAGTGAGGCTGAGGGAAAGATGAGGAGAGGGGAGAGGCTCATGAATTGATGGTCGCCTTTTGGCTAATGAAAGAGTGACAACCCATATATAACATGAAACACATGTTCTATAAAGACACACCCAAACCCTCCACACTAGCACCCACTATGACCACAAACACAGAGAGGAGGCATATCACTGGAAAGGTTTACAAAATAGTCTGAAAATACAGAGGGAAGTACATCAGTGGGTAAATTGGGTATTGTAGGTATTAAAAGTGTTGCAATGTCATTTTATTCTGATGGGTTGTTCAATTTTGACTTTTCTATGCCTGCTCCGATTGCTCTCTCAGCCTCTTCCCTTTTAATGTGCACTCAGCAGTCACATACTGAGCATACACACCTGCACAGGACCTCATATGAAAACACCACTGCTCATGAGATGGTCAGTAGCAATGTTTATTTGTATTGTACTTCATTGTTTCCAAGATGGTGCGAGAAATTTCTTCTCTTTTTGAAACTACAGAATATTTATTTCCAAGGTACTTAACTCCAAGTGTAAATCGGATTGTTTTTAAAAGAAAAAAAAGACATCATTGTGTATGCCTTAGAAGGCGACAACTTGATTAACATTAATTAACATTCCTCTGACCGGACCGGTGCCGACAGATTTGGCTGGAGAAATTGACAGCAGCAATATCTCCTGGGTGGCAATTTCAACCTTGCTTTGCTTTACACGAAAGGCATTACTGTAATTATTGTGAGGGCATATGGTTGTTTTTTTCCCTTTAAGTTAGATAGAACCAGCACACGCTTCCATAATTTACTGTAATTAAAGCCCAAAGTGGAAAGAATCTTGTATTAACAAGCTGTGGATGATCTTTGATCCCATAGCTTGTCATCATGTGTGCAGTTAAAAGGTGTCCACTCCACTCACTATATATTCATCAAAAAGAAATAAACAGACCAGAAAAAAACATACTTAAAATAATACTAAACTAACAATGCAACCTCATGTTTTTCCAAGCTTTGGAGACAAAGTATTTATGTGGAAATATTAAAATTAAACAACCATTCAATTTGACCCTCATTATCATCAGACAGAACTATTCCAGATGTCAACATTTTATTAACACACACACAGTAATGTGTGTGTGTTTCAACAGAGTTGCGTGGCCACAGCAGCTTCACATTTTCTCTATACTACATCACCGCATTCTGCATGTCAGCATTTCTGAGCCTACTTTTAACAGCACATCTCGAGAGCAGGCGTCTCAGATCTGTACAGATTATGGATGTAGAGGGAACCAGAGACAGAGGCAAACTACAAGCACTGTTTTTATTGGAACTCTCTAGTTTTTAGTCACTGAATGATGGGCGGCAGTAAGATTCAAACTGACTGAAAGAAAACAGAAGAACTATGATTTTAAGGACTGGGATTTTCCGTTGGGTTCAATTTACGGAAATATGCTGCAGTTAAGAAGGGGAAAAGTAGAGCCACCATTTTCCACTACAGTGTGAGGATGGTAGTGGAGGATAATCTTTTTTTATGACGCAGGCACATACACAAAGAAGCCAGAGCTCCAAAGAGATTTCATGAACTTAGATGACTGGGTGAGTTGGTTCTCTCTTAAAAATTAACAGCATCTTATTGTTGTATGTTGCTAAAAGTTAGTGCCTTTTTGGCTCATGTGCGTACTTGATAATATTACGTGTAGGATCTGGTAGATGAACAAAAACACGCTGCAGTGCTTCAGCAGTCGGAGTCTCTGGGGCTTTCCCAGATCTGGTGGTCAGCTGGTGTTATATGCTATTATCATTCATGCTAATTGGGCCTCAGGTATGCATTTGAGGACTATCACACAGACTGGCACTGGTTAGTGGAAAATTATAAAAAAAAAAAAAAAACTGCCAGTTTATCTTAGCTTTTTTCTACTTTCTCCTGGCAGGGTGAAGAACACACCTCCATCAGAACCTGCCCTCTGGACCGTGCCATCCTTTTTTCCTTTTCTCACCCCTGCAGAGATCAGCAGGATGAACTGGACCACAACTCCTCCTCCTCAACAGCCTTGTGTGGATTTTGGTGCACTGCAGCTCCCGTTGGCAGTGCTCTACTCTATCATTTTCATCCTGGGTCTAGTTGGGAACCTGGTGGCTCTGTGGGTTTTCTTCCGCGTTCACTCGAAAAAGAACTCGGTGCGCGTGTACCTCATCAACGTGGCCTTTGCAGACCTACTGCTGGTTGTATGTCTGCCATTCAGGATTATCTATCACAGCCAAGGTAACACCTGGAACCTGGGACCCACCTTGTGTAAAGTAGTAGGCAACCTCTTCTACATGAACATGTATATCAGTATCACACTGTTGGGGTTGATAAGTGTGGATCGCTACCTGAAGATCCACCGTGGAACAGGGACGCAGCACAGACTGCAGTCCACAGCATGGAGCATTGCTATCTGTACAGCTGTCTGGATTGTGGCCTTTGCATTGACTTTAGCTGTACTGATGTCAAAGAACAAGTCACAGCTGAACAGGTTAGTAGTTGCTTCCCCCTACAGTACAAAAAAGTAAAAGCTATTATATTATATTATATAAATCTACATATGGACACGTTTATGTATATGTATATAAAAAAATCCTAGGCTTCCCTCAAACTACTAAACATATGTTAGGTCTGGATAATAAGTTTTGTTAAATTGCCAGCACATGGACATTCATGTGCACGCATCTTCTGATGAGTACAGTAGGTGAGTATTTACAGATGTATCACTCACTTTATGACTTGCACTGACTATGACATACATGTGTTTGGTGTTTACAGGTGCTTCCACTACAAGCAGCTCCATAATGCCAAGTGGAAAGCATACATCAACATCTTCTTGCTGGTTGTCTTCTGGCTCATACTGATCTCCCTGGTGTTGTCTTACGGGAAGATTGCCTTAAAGCTTCTGAGAGCATCGCAGCAGAAACCAGACCTGCCCAACGCTCTCCGTTACACCCGAACTGCCCGCAAGTCCTTCTTCGTCCTCTTTCTCTTCACTGTCTGTTTTGTCCCCTATCATATGATCAGGGTGTTCTACATAAAGACACAGATTACAGACACTTCATGTTTTTGGAGGGGTGTAGCAGACAAAGCCAATGAAGTAGCTTTGCTATTTGCAGCCCTCAACACCTGCCTGGATCCTGTTATGTTCTTCCTATTGTCCTCCTCAGTGAGGAAGGAGGTGCTGCGCTTACTAAGCAGTTTGTGTTGTGTGCGAGATGTTGGTGGAGTCAGTGGGAGCAGCTCCACTGCAGAGCTGGAAGGAAGAACTGGGAGAACTGAGAGAGGACATGCTAACGTCTTGGGGAAACTGAGCTAAATGAAACAAAAACTTGAACATGAAAAACATGCTCATTCTGGCATTGGAGCATCATTGCTTTGCGCAAATTACGGCTAGGAGCAGAGTGGATGTCTAGTTTTCAATTATTAAACATTGTATGGGTGTTACTTGTTGTTCTGGACAAAAAAAGAATCCTTGTTATTTCATTCCAAACCATCCAAATGTCCTTGAGATGGTCGGACAAACCAACTATCAAGCAATGTTGTCACAATTACTCAAAGCTCATGTGATAACCTCACATTGCTGTTTGTCCAACCACAAGCAGGTGTTGAGATTTAACGGAATTTGTGCTCAACGGAAAAAAAGTCGTGTTCTTCAGCAAACCCTGAACTTGACTAGGGGCAGTAAAGGAATTTTGGTGAAAGATTTGCAGTACGATGATTACACTGAAAATTGGTGCTATTTGACAACATCGCTAATGGTAATGTAATAGTCATCACAGGTTTCAGGGTCTCATTGGAGGAATATCTTTCTTGGGTTAGGGTTAGTGTCTTTCCTCAGAATGTCAAATTAAGTAAAGTAAAGTAAATATGAAGTATTCTTGGTACATTTGCCCTTGGTACAGAACAGTGCAGAACATCTTTCGGTGTTTAACTGGCCATGTGGTTGCCTCCTGAGATGAATATCAGCTTTTCTTCCATCTTTTTCAGCATTTACTGCAACTGCATGTTCATTGTGGCCTTTTTTTGCTCAGATTCTTTCTTTTTGTTTCTTCCTCTGCTGCTGCAGCTGCTTTGCCATTCATTAAAATTGCTGTAGTGTCAGACTGTCAGGCTGTAATGAGTCCAGCTATGACTGTGGTGTTCTTTAATGTTGCTATGGTTACAGGTGGGAAAGGATTAATTTAGAATGATGAGTAAACATGAAGTGATTACCTGTGCAAACGTGGTTTTAATGTACAGCTGCACCCACACTATAAAATAATCATTGATGTCAATGTTAGCTGAAACACACAATTGTACAACTCATAACATCTGAAAACTCTGTTTTCTCTTTAGCCCTGAAATGATACAACAACAGTCCTGTTGTCTCAAACCAACAGACAGTACTTGTACTATTAGCAAACACAACATGAGACATTCAGCCGAAAAAAATATGTTGCAGACAGAAAAAAGCCTGACCTGTGATAACAAATTGTGACAGATCACATGGAGATGAAAGCAGGATGCTTTACTGGGACAATACACTCCTGGCAAATGTCAGAGCCTTTTGATATGTAAAACATGTGCTTTCCTTCTATAGATAGATAAAGCCTTTAGACTCTGCATACCCATGCCAATAACTTATTTTCAAACAGTGCTTTGTCATGTTTATACAAATGTGTCATAGCTGAGTGTAAACAAACAATGAAAGGTTAAATCCTCCACAACACAGACACTGTCCCTGCCACAATACTAGAACTGGAACAGCGGCGCCCTCTCAAGGTGAGATAAATACAGACAGATGATTTCTGTGGAGATTAGAGGGGCAGAGGCAAGACAGAGTCATAACAAAATGAAATGTAGCAACATTTGTAGAGGAGTTATTAAACTTTATACTGCTATCATACAACACCGAAGCTTGTGTCTCATGAAGGATGGTCAGTGGGAAGTACGATGCAACACGGGCAACTTGACATGATTAGAATGGCTTATAACATGATTGAAATGTTCACTAAAACCCTACAACTGTAAGCTGTAACTTTTTGACATACTTGTGTCATAAACTGTTGTAATTGTGTATATAAAGTTTAAGCGGCGATGACATGTTGTTTGTGCAGGCTCTACTCAGACAATTTTCCAGAAGACAATGTTGTATAATGTGGGAAACCCTGGCAAACCCCTCTCCTCCGGGGCTTTGGATTCCTTAGTCGGAGGCAGACAGTCGACACTAGCATACACCTACACACAAACAGAGGGGATGTACGTACCACATGGACACAAAATCTGGACAGAAGAACGCAAACAGAGGTGAGACAGAGTGGAGTGGACTGACAATTGGTGACGTGCACAGTGATAAACTGAACTGGTTCAGCCTTCTGAAACCTGTGAACCTATTATCTTGTTGTACAATTTCAATCAATCATTTATACATCTGTGACAGAGCTGAAAACAATAAGTAACCAAACCACCATCATTTATCAGCAGAGAACATTATATTCAAATCATATTACATTTTTGTGAAAGACAGCAGGCTGTCCATTCACTCCAGTGTGAAGCCCCTCAGGTAACACTGTGACACACTTTCAGCTGCTGGGGGCGTATGTGTGTGCGTGTGTGTACGTGTGTGTACCATAACAATATGCTATTTGGGACGAGGCCTTACTGGACTTCAACCACAATGTTTAAACACTATTAATATTACAACAACCACCATTTACAGTGTCCGTTTGTTGTATGTGTCAAATTAGTGTTGCAAAGGAGGTGTCATGTTGAATGAATTTGTTGCATGTTCATGATTATAACCTGTGTGTTTGTCTTATCCTGCCAGGAAGCCTGCTGCACAGACACATAAGGGTGCCTTACATGTCAGTACATGATGCAAGTATTATTTGACATGAGATGAGAACGAAAACATGGTCCAGCTGCATGAAATTCATTTTGAGAACTAAGACTACAACACACAAAAGGGACGTCTGCCATGATGAAAACTGCCTCTACTCAATTAATTTGAAGTGCTGGTGTGAACCTTTTATGTTTTAGGCATTGGATACATGAAGATTTCACTCATTTGACTACTCCAGTTCTTTACTCAATGATTACTGTTATTGACGTCATTTTGTCATCTGTTTGGATTCATTACAGAAGCCAGCGGCCCATGTGAAAGCACAACGTCTATGTGTGTACATTCGTTTGTGTGAAATGAATTGACTTGGTGGCATTAGTTCCAGGGCTCGTTCACGGTTTGTGAATGAAACATGATGTGACTGATCATTTTTGATCATTGTTCCCAGAACTTCGAGACGTCACGCCTTTGTTGACTTTGTTAAAAGCTGTAACATTTTCCAGTCTGTCAATAAAACTTGCTGGTGTGCTGTTTTTTGTGACACACACTTTAACACTTTCACATGACCGCACATAGTTTACCAATCAGATTAAACTGAAATGTAAGAAAAATACACCTGTAGCAACCACACACATACTGGGTATTTACACTGTATGTCATTTATACTGTCATATATTTTTTATTGTTTATGTGCATTTATTTATTTAATATACAGTATATTTCTCTTTTGTATATTTGAAATACTCACTGTTGTATTTTTTGTTGTTGCTTTATTCATGTTAGTTTGCTCAATGTGGGTCAAAGGAATAAAGCGGAAGATGATGGATGGATGGATGTGTCAAAGGAAACTATCTATTCTGTGTACCTCCGGCTAGGAAACAACAGGTCCCGAATACAGGTCTTCATGCCTTCAGCTGCTGTCTAGTGCTTGTTACAACAGGCAGTTAATCTGCTATTGATTGTTTTCAAGGCCAATAGAGTTAAATACACAATCCCCAGACCAATGTTGATTTTTGTCAAAGGTCACCATGTAAGTAAAAGAATGATTGTGTCATGGAAGGGCTGTGGAAACAACGGTGTTGTTTATTTGTCTGCTTTAACACAAAGTAGAAGTGAGAGCAGACAGTGGGAGCTGGTCAGAGGATCATTGATGCTAATAGCAGTCAAGTCACCAGCACAGTTGTCTTATGAAATGATGCATCCTTTACTATTTACTGACCAGGAGGGCGAGTCTACGTGCAGCACACTCCAAGATAATGTAACAATGGCGGACCCCCACCGTGAAAGGATGTGCTGGCTCTGTTCTGTTATGGGAGTTATTTCATTGATTGTTTGGGTCCCACTTTCTTCTAGAAGGAGGAGTCGCTAAAAATCTGCTGTTCAAACATTCATATCTCTTCAGGAGGACTTGAAGCAAAGGGTAACAAATGGAACAAAGCGGTCTGTGAACGGTCTGCTGAGTATGAGCCTTACACTGTTGCTTAGTCAGTTTGACTGACATCAAAACATCACAATGAGATCACAATAATCACAATGCTCTGGCAGCTCAGAGGAAACGTTACATGACATGACACAGAGCAATGATTAGACGTGTTTGACAATGACAAAATCCAAAGAACATCAAACAAACAAAAAATGCAAATGAATGTGACAAACTCTTGTCCACAGAGGTGTAATTTTGACATCAAACTCAGACAACTACAAGGAATTAAAGGTCAGTGTGTGCAAGCATGTGAATAGATTCTGATTTCTCAATGTCAGAAACTGAAACGATAGCAGTATGCTATTAATCTGCCATTAAGCACTGGTTTATTGTGCAACAGGGACACTTTGTATGGCATGTGTCTACGTACACTGGCCCTTGAACTCTGCCACAGAGCCACATACAACTAAAGGCTGCTGATTGTCCTGTGCTTGTGTCACACGGAGAACAAGCGATACAGCTTTTTCCAAAGCTGTCAAAACAGTTGACAAGTATTCAGCAAGGGAACAGTTTCCTCTCCTTTGATCTCGCCGCTTCATATAGAATGTGAGAATATAAGAATAAGAATTTGTGAAGAGCACACACAGCGAGCCCTGACCTTACTCCATAGCACAGATCCTGCTTCAGTAAGTGCAAGAACAGTAAGCCGGGGGGTATTTGGTTTTCAAATGAAGTAAATAAAAACAAATCAAAAATACACTGAAATGCAAAAGTAACATTGATGTCCCTCATTTTAAAATTCCACCTCAACTTCCAAATCAACTTTTGTATCAACGTGTCTATAAAGAGGGTGTTCTTTGGGAGAGTGGTAAAGCCCCGGTGCAAACTAACTTCTGGTCAATAATGACTGATATTGAAAAATACTATGATTATAAATTTAAATGAACACCTGGAAACACAATTCACCTTCAGACTGTGCACTGGCTCTGGCTGCATCCACATACTGTCTGCAGCGACGACAAAAGGCGACAAAGGCAAACACACAGACAGTTTGCACAAACAGTCATGCAAACACAAACAAGCCAGTGTGGCTGTCACAGTGATGAAGTGTGGGGCACAATAAATACCAAGACATCATGGTGATTTATGGACATTGTTGATTTAAATCTATTCGGTGACTTTCATGCATGGGAAGAGGATGCACACTATTGCTGATCCATATTCAACAGCTCTGTTGTGTCTGTACTGCATGAGTGTGTGTGCACTGGGTTGTGTGTTGCTGTGTGTCCGCTGAAAAGGGCATTAATCCGGGATAGAGCATCTGATAAGGCAGAGATAGGAGCTCAGAAGACAACACCCTTGGCGAAAATCAAAGCTGAATTGTCCACTCACCAATCAAACAGACGTTCATTTGTGCAGCAAATGTAAACTAGTCACATTATTGCAAGTTTTTTTTCTTCATGTAATATGTGAATTGTGGATCTGTTTTGAAAGAATATCAGCATTTTTTAGATTAGATTGACAAGCAGATGCCTTCCAGTGCAACTCTGTACGTGGTACCAAGTTTAAGTCAAGACATAGACAGTGAGTGTCCAGCACATCTTCACAGGTGAGGTAGATTAGTGGCCATAGTGACACAAACAGCATGCAGGGAGTAAACCTCAGTCAGTGTATGTAGAGATGACACCTTTCATAGCTATGCCAATGAGTACAGAGAGTTTGTTGGGGGCAAAACCTGTAGAGACTAAACTTGTGATGTCAACTATGAACCTAAACTAGTAATTCAGCGGGGATTGAGCACGGGGGAGCAGCCGTGTAAAGACAGAGCGAGAGGCTGCAATGACTAATATTCAATGACCATGATGGGGAGGGTGATAGCAGGCGGAGACTGAGGCACTGTAATATGTTTCATGAGACTCTCAAAAATGCAGTAAAAGGCATTAAAAAGGGAGAACGGAAAATGAGTTCTGTGAATATCACATTAAAGCATTAAAATTCACGAGTTGAGGGATTGTTTCACTGCTGCTTTGTGACTGTGGTGAAGAAGATGCCGCTGGATGGGTGAAAGGGTGTTTGTGGGGGGGTTCTCGCTCAGTACAAGACCTGATACACCTTTTGATCCTTTCCTATATTCAATGTCTACAGTGTATGATGTTTTTGGACACTTGACACTGCAAATATAAAGCAAGAGGCTGTCTTTAGTACACGACCGGACATAAAACACCCAACATTGCACACTTGTCATTTGAGGCCTTCCTTTCTGTGGATGAATTTAAAAGACCTTTGTATTAATAAAGAGTAAGTCAAACCCAGAGACACTGGAGATGCTGGATTTGTAGCCGATCGTCACAGTGATACGCTGAAGATACAGTCTGATAAAAGCTCCCATCTTTTACTCTTCTCCCCAAATGACACAGAAAGTATTTGAACATGAGTGATAACGTATGAGAGCAGGGACTATATGCAGACAGGTTTTCTGAGGTATCACCACTCTGCAAACATCTACTTTAAGAGTAATACAGTCGTGTATTTTTTTTTGTTTTGTTTTCAAATAACAATCCTCACAGGGGTGATGTTCTTTTGAAACATATTAGACCTGACATGTGACACAGCAGGATGATTGTCCAGGTTCTTCTTCATTAGATTGATGGATGTCAGAAGGGGAGAAGGATTCCAGACATCCCGTCTATGAAGGAATTTCTTTGTAATGTACCCTTTGGTCGCTCTGCAGGGTGATAAAAATGTTAGCTTTGAGGTGTGAGGATACTGCAAATCATTGACTGAAATGCTGAGTCTATGACTGAAAGCCTTTAACACTAGTAAAAAAACCGCAAGAATGAATTTGTTTGTATTTCAAGTATTTCCATGAGGATAATGAGGTGGGCAATGGGACAAGGTGTTTGAGGAGAGCTAAATTAGATTTCTTTGGATGATGGACAATACGCAGCATTAAAAGTAAATGTTGCAAAACCTGGTTTGTTAATTTAGTTTTCATAGTAAAAGATTTTTAAAAAATCATTAATGTCAGTGCAGGTCCAACCAAAAACACAGATTATTTCACCTATTGGGCTCAGACAGACAGTAGCATGACAGATTTATCAAGTCACCTAAGATAAAAGTGGACTGATTGTTTTAACAATGTGTGCGAATGAATGTAAAACATTACGCTGCAAAAACCTTGGCAGACAACATTTCAAGATGGAGAACACTTTAAGATCAGACCGGAGTTGTCCACCTCAAATCCCTCAAGGGATTTCCCACAAGGAAAAGTACTAAAAGTGGCCGTTGATCTTATACATGTAATGATCCTGCTATGAAACAGAAATGAAGCTGCAGCCATGAGTTCATGATCTGTTAACATTTTCACCACCAACGAGCTCTCAATTCAAGAATTTAAAAATTATAGAAAGCCTTCTGTTGAATTACAATACAAAAAAAGGCTTTCAAATGTGCTTTGGAGAATTTACTGATGTGAATTTTCAGAGAAAATGTTGTTCAGGCCTTCATTTGTCTTAGGGGGCTTTCACACCTTTAAGTCCGAACCAAGGTCCGAACCAAGATTGGTGTTTTTGTTCCACTGTCTACATTTGATCCTTGGTTCATGTTTCACACTGCATTAATACCAGTGGACCAAATGATCCACTGACATTCAGTCCTCATTACTTATGGATGCTGTGTCTCCCTGCACTGGACACTGATTGGCTGGAAGGAGGTGTGTGTATGAGGTAGTCACCGACCCAAAGCTCCCAAATTAGCTGGTTAGCTGGTAGCATTGTTAGCAAAGAAGGCAAACTAATAAACACATCATGACAACAATTCTCTTATGGTGTTACTACATTACTACCAGCAACGCCATGCACAATGTGGAGCCTAGTTCAGTTATCTCTGATTCAGATGAGTGTCCTGGTCACGAGGAAGCTTTATCGTCACCGGCAGGAAAGTAAGAAGACCACTGAGTTTGTCCCACAGGCTGACGACCAGAACTTGTTAACAGAACATGTTAAAGGAAAGAAAGTGCAGACTATCCAAAAAAAAAAAAAAAAGTTCACACTGCAAAAGTCCAAACCATGATTCAGTTTGATAAAGCTGTTAAACCTGTATCAGCTGTCTATATGCATCTATACCTGCTGGTACAACATTGCAGCTTCAGCAATGGCTCTCAACAGTTGTAGAGAGACAAAAAAATAAGAAGAAGACATACCTTGACGTCACGGTGGATGACATTGTTGTCATGGCAGTAGCGAAGTGCCTCCAGGATCTGTCTCATGTAGTGACTGATGGTATAGGAAAACACAAACACATTGAAAATGAAGCAAGACTGAAGAGACACAGGAAAATGGTTTCTCACCTGGCAACTGCTTCGCTGTAGACGAAGCCTGCATCTGCTCTTTTCACAATCTCAAAGCAAAGATCTGCTCCATCCATACTAAGAATTGCCAGAGACAGAAGGAGAGACACAGTGAGAGGATCAGTGTTGCATTCAGGCCAGTAATCTGAGTGAGAACAAAAGGTCACACCTATTAAAACTTCAGCACAGCCGCTGTGTGGCAGGTCATGGAAGAGTACATGAGACAGACTTCTCATTTAGCTGCAGAGATTAAATGTGGAAAGATGGCGAGAGTGTAGGAACTTTTTTCTTTTGACCTAACTCCACCCTCCACTGTGCATCTCCTTGAGGAAAAGACGTAAATGTTAGCACACAGTGTGAGCTCGTAGAGACGAAGTCAGCCGTGTTTTTACTCTGAGCCCAGAGGAGCATAGTGACATGTAAATAGAAATGCTCCAGAGGCTGCAGCATATTATGCAATGTGCAGCAGGTCTCTAAAAATAAAAATGCCAAATGCCGTTTTAATTTACTTATGAAAATTAATATTCTTTTTACTGAAATAGCAAATGGAAGAGTAGAAAATTAAAATGGCATTTTAATTCTGAATGATGTCCATCAAATTAAAAATTGAGAGGACACACCACTAGACATTTGCGTTGCAGCAAATATCTGTACTTCTTAACGGACCGTAGTGCATTTTTTACACACGAGCCATGTTAAAGGAGCACGCAACGAGGATAACAGTATCGCTATTGATGACAAAAATACCAGCAGGTTATTGTGTTGACTGTAGCGCTTGGGAGCGGGTACAAGGTTCTATCCCAAATGCAAAAAGAAGAAGAAAACTAGAATCGAGTCATGCTGGAACTGTATGGTGGAAAAGGGGCATTACAATATTGAAACACAGCTTCAGTCCAGTTCAAACCTGTTTGACTCAATGTGCAGGAAATATACTGCCGGTGACGTTCAGAAATCTTGTTTCCTTCACATATTATTGTGTTTAATGACACCTTCACTTACCTATATAGACTACTGCCCATCATTCAGCGACTTTCAACACTGATATTATTGCTCTGCTGCCATTCTTCTCATTACTGAACATCTGCACCAGTTTAATAAGCACATCAAATTTACCAACTTCTCTCACATTTTAGTCTGTAACATTAGCCAGGAGGGAGTCCAGGGAGACTGCATTTATCTCCTACCGTATGTTTGTACAGCTGCTCCCAAAGGGCTGCCGTGAAGAGTATACATTCGCTTGTGCACCGGGAACAAAAAATGTCATGAAAATCCTTAAGTCATTTAATATTTCCAACCCTGCATAATAGTATATGCAAAATCCCTGGCACTTGCCTGTTCAGCGATTACAGTATTAAACGATAAAGGCATTAGTTCTGGAAGTGCAGGAAAGATGACGATAAACAGCAGAGGGGGATGAGTCGGGAAAGTTGCAGCTTTGAGAGAAGCTGGAGGTGGCGGCAAGTGTGAAATCTTAATCTCATCTCTTTGCCTTCTTACTGTACATTGTACTGCACCCACCTTCTGCAAGCACGGTCTTCCTGTTCTTTTTTTCCCCTCACACACCCCAACCACATCCAGATGAATTTTCTCCGATCAGCAGTGATTATATAAACCCCCTGCAGGGTCTGCTGTCTCTCATATGCTTCTGCTGCAACCTTCCTCCTTGCTGCCATTCTTTTCTCCCTCCCTCTCTCACACATCCTGTTGGTTTGATGCTCTTGGTGTGGCCTGTGCTGTGTGCTGTGCAGGCTGGTAGGACTTACAACTCGAAAACCATGTAGAGCATCCCATCTGAGCTGTAAGTCTCCAGCAGCTCCACGATGTGGGGGTGCTTCAGCATGTGGCAGATACTCGCCTCCCTCTTCAGGTCTGAAAACAGAGAGAGAGAGGGAGAGTGAGAGCTGAGTTGAGGGTGTGCAGGAGGAAGATACAGTTCGTGCCATTTAAAATTACATACATGATTTGCTCTTATGATTTCACAAACGAGGAGTGAAAGCGTCTGGATTCTGATTCTTTTTAACCACAGAAACCCGTCAGGGCTTAAATGACTGATTAACCTGATCATTACTTTCTCCGTTACTCGCTCTTAAATCATTCATTCAAGTGTCCGAAAAGATTGGAAAAATTAAACCATCAAGGTCCAAATAGTTTGTTTTGATATTCAGCTCTCTTTAACAGATCATGAAAGAACACTACTGGGTTCCTTGTTAATTGGATTTTTCAGATACAGTGACATTAATGAGTTAATCTACCCATTAAGTATATAGGCTATCTAATCCACACATTATAGCTGGAGGCTGTGGAATGTGGAATGTCCCTCTGCTTTTTGCCTAAATTGGTTTCTCAAGCTGCTCTGGCCTGTTTTACCATGAAGGCCATCATGGGTGCATTTTTCCACACCACATTTAGACACTAGCTTTAGAAATGTTCGACTTTATCACTATGCGGTCACATGAATACAAATGACTAATGAAATGTGATGTTTGCCCCCTGAGTATTACCAGAAAAAGGTCCTGTTTCAGACAGGTAGACAGGGACGATCTGACATTATGCTTGAATCATTTCCTCAGTTTTATCATTAAATTATAGGTTATATGATTTGGCAAGTATGATAAGACGTCCTCTATCGCTCAAACACTTGTTTTTTTTCTGTTCAAAAGCTGCATGTTTCCTTGCTTCACATTAGACTCATCTGCAGGCGAGGTGCATATGCAGACTGCAGAGTCTCCACTCTACTTAGGCACAAGTGATGTTTGGTTGTATCTGTCCCCACTAGATTAGATCCTCTGACTCCTGCCTGGAAATTAATTGGTTCCTTTAATTGGTTCCTTATTAAGAGGAAGGTTAATGGAGGAGGTTACTGAAGCTGAAAAGAACAGTGCTGGTTTGTCTGAGATACATCACACAACCCTCGGCACAATACAAACACACAGCTGTAAATTGTACATTTATTTGTTTTGCTTTTAAAGGGTGAACCAGAGGAACAGAACTACGTATTATTTTACAGGCAGGTTGTAGTTGTGCACAGGAAAGGAGCAGCATGGACAAATCAATATTCTGACACTGTCTCTTTGATGCAAATGGAAAATTGCTCTGTCAGGTTAAAGGAGATAAATGGAACAGAGATGGACGCTCAGGTGGATAGAAAACTGCAGAACAGCACTACGTTTCAAGGTCTTTAAATTAAAACGGAAATTTTAATAAGCTGATTGACAAAAATTAAAATCAATTCACTGTTCCACCAATTCTTTGGGTCATAATGAAACACATCATGCTACAGCATATAATCGTTCAGGTGATGCTATGGACTGTCTATGGACAAGTTACGTTCGGGGGACAATTCAGGGAGTAATAAGAATAAGATTTTTTGAAAGGATTCGGATTTTGTAAACTAACCACAACAGCTTAAACGCATTATAAATACACATTAAAGCACTACTGTGTATGAGAAGCTATATGTATATCAAAAAAGTATATTTTCACACTGTAGTTCTACTGTATTACTGTCCATGCTGCTGTAATAGATCTGTCAGTGTTGAAATCTTCTTGTTGCAGATGGTGATCTTACGCCTCCTTTTCCACGCGTGAAGGGGAACCAGCGGTGGCTGCCAACAGCTAACTTTGTCCCTCATCATTGATTTGGGAGGTGCCACACCAACATTTATCCTTGTTTACATCCATCATCTGTCCTCACATTTCTTTCCTTCCTGCTTGCCCGCCCCCCCCGTCCAATTAAGATTCACACATGCTTGTGTAAAGCGATGAGGCACCGATAGCATCTTCCAACACTATTACTCATAACTTATAACAATTAATGAATAAATCAAAGCTCTGTTTTGAGGTTGAGCACAAAGAACACCACAGATCAAGGTTTGGGTTCATATATGCTCTGATGTTTACTCAGACAACATTGGTTATTCAGTAATTCTTCATTGGCTGCCCAGGGTGCAATTGGATAGTAAAACCTTACCAGCAATACACATTCAACATATTCACATTCAAACATAACATAACATACATACTAACATACTAACATACTTCGTATACTGTGACAGACAGCAGCGGAAAAAACACATCAATCAATATGAAAAGGTACCACTCAGCTAAAAATATATATAAATACACTGCATTTATGTATCTTTTAGACAGACTGCAATGTAATCTATTCTTTGGCCAAATAAAACTAAACATTCAATTTCAGTATTTCTATTAAAAAATATTTAAATTGTTATTTCTGAGGCGGAAGTTGGTATTAAATGAAGGTAAAGCAGATCAGGACAGTGTATCTGCAGCATAAATTACAATGATCATTCAAATAAATCTCTGAAACTGATTTATTAAGAGATGAATAATGCAGTTCTCAAGACAGGAATCATTCCATTTGTATTACAGATAAACTTGTTAGCGATTGTACATTAAATACACAACCTGTCTGCTTCAGACACTCATCTGCCGTGCACGTGCAGCGAGGATGGTGGGCACACTTTTATGTATTAAACTGCCCTCCGCTGGAACTGAAATAGCAATTCTGGGCCAAAATAAACATGCTCCATATACATGGAGACCAAATCGTCCACATTCCCCCGAATGCTTCTGCTGATGTGGCTCTTTCGGCAACGATGTGATGCCGCAGCACGTGGTGACATAAAGTGTGAACTTTAATGAAACCTTACTGCATGGTTCTGCTATTTATGCAGTGACATTTAATTAAGCTCTAAGTAGAAGCTACTGCTGCGAGGCTTGCACTAACATTCAGCTAATCTTGAGAGGGCCAGCACAACATGTAGGCTAGCTCGAAAGCAAAGCTAATGTGCCCAAAGCTGGGATAAGTGGCTACCTAAGGACATTTCATTCTGTCACATTTAATATCAGCTGGTGAGCGGGCTGCAGACGTCCATCACAATAACTGCTGGAGATCACCAGAGATATTCAATCAAAGGCGGCTAATTACCACGCTTTTATTGTGCAGAGAAAAACTCCAGCAGTAATGGTGTATTTAAGCTGTGTATGTGTGTGTGTGTCTTATTGATCCTGTCACCACAGTCTCAGCAAAACACACACCTAATTGCCAGAAAAATAAACGAACGAGGACGATTCAGACAATATAACGGGGCGTGTCCGCACAAACACACACACACGCTGCGCATCAACATAAAAATTATGGACAAAACCTTCTCACCGATCGTACTGCAACATGTATTTATCTCAAATTAATCTATATTTTATCTATCTATATTATATCTATTATATCTATCTATATTATCTTATCTATATTAGAAAATTGGAAAATCTTCTGCTTCCCACGGAAACTATGAAGTAAGGTGCATATAGATGCAGACAGAACTGTTCAATGTGACTATGGGTGGGAAATAAATTAATCAATCAAGATTTCATCGATCCATTTGAGGAAGCTGATGTTTCCACATAGTGTTTAGCGATATAATACATTGTAATGATTAAAATACTGATTAGCAATCACAAAAATGAAAAAATATACATATACCTATTTTAAAAGACCACTCATGGTGGACTATGGTGCAGTACCGTCACAGCCCACCAGGGGGATGGTGCTGTATGGAATAAGATTCTCAGAAGGGTGTGAGACCGACATCACACTGGAAAGAAGTTTTTCCACAGCTGTGTGCCTTTATATGAACTCTCAACATGGCATGATGGACATGTTCATGACTAGATTTCCAGTTTCAATATGTTTAAAACAGTCTACTGAGTGAAATTCTGGTTGTATTTTAATGCATTTACCAGTCCACCTTTGTATTGTTGGAAAGGGAAGCAGATCCTTTTATGTTTGTGTATGGTTGACAGGAGGAACAGAGTGATGAAAGAAAGTTAAGAAAGATGAGCCAGTAGAGAGATAAAGAACACTGATAGGGAGGGAGGCTGTGATCTCTGCAGTGACTTGTGTTTGTCCTGCTGTGAGTCAAAGCAGCAGTGGATGGGGGCCTTGATGTTGCAGCGGCACCACAGGGAGCTCTGCAAGTGTGTGTGTGTGTGTGTGTGTGTGTGTGTGTGTGTGTGCTGATGGAGGTTCTACCGG
>CAAKHB010007348.1:49600-61550 GCA_901007665.1 Aeoliscus strigatus
GTGTGTGAAGTTGTCTTTCTGCGCAAAATACAGACTGGTTGAACAGATGGCAATCAAACCAAAGCTGCTTAGCATCACTAGGGTGAAGAAGAACGGCATTATGCCCATCTGTGCATCAAACGTACACACATGCACATGCACGCACGCGTTCACACACATACACACTCACATACATGTGCACGCACACACTGAGCTTAAACACAGGTAGAATGTTGGCATCTTTTCTGGCTCTCTGACATATACACATAAAGGTCACTAGGTTACCACCTAGGTGAGCAGAAGAATTCCTTTGTTTCCTTGAATCACTGTCACAGAACAGGTATTTGATCTTATTGGCTGTTCCTAAGTGCAAGAAACTGAAGTACAGAGATGGAAAATGCCATGTCAACCTGCACAATTTATCCACCTTTTTTAACAGCACAAAGCAATATACCATCACTAGGCTAGACAAAAATATAGCACCCTCCGCTGGTATGCATCTGCTTATGAGCAGCAACACAGCTGTGGGTCCGCTACACATTGGACACCTGTTCACTAAGGAACAGAAAAGCTTGGGATCCACTAGGAGATCTAGCTTTTCAACTGAAAGATAACACCACAGTGCAAACATTGAACTTGGCAAGTCTGGACTTGCAAACAAATGAAGGGCTTATCTAAAATTGAACAAAAACTATTGGAAGGATATGTCTTGACTTAACTTTTAGCTTTTTTTTCTGTCCATTGGGTCAAAGAACTCATTATTAATGCAGTCGAGTCTTCCTCTCCTCCATTATCTGGCTCAGTGTGACAGTTCAGTCCCGCCACCTGTCTCCCTTCCTTTGCAGTGTCTGAAATGTCACGCCTTGCTAAGAGCAACACTTGCAACTGTGAACAAGGACTTGGGACAAACACAGAGACAACAGACGAGATGGGCAACGAAGTGAAAAATGGTACTAGTTTACACAACACGCAAACCACTCCTCCAAATCACCTCCTCAGATGATCAAACTCTTCTCACACTCTTCTCACCTCTGTTCTCATATCTTAAAGAAAAGACAATTCAATTCAATTCAACTTTATTTCTATAGCCCAACATCACAATTTACAATTGTCTCGATGGACTTTACAGTCCACACATTGCTACACCCTCTGTCCTAAACTCTCAATCAGGGTGAGGAAAAACTGCCTAAAAAACCCTTATAACAGGAAAAAGACGCAGAAACCTCAGGGAGGACCACAGAGAGAGGGATCCCCCTCCCTGGGACGGACAGAACAGCAATAGGTGTTGCATGCACAGACAATGAACATATGATGAGCATATGAGAAGCAATGCACTGGTCAACTTGTGGATGCTGATAAAAAAGTTACAATAATAATTTAAAAAAAATAATAATAGAATGATAAAAGGTCCAGGAATGCATGTAAGGCTGTTTAAGAGTCCAAGAGTGTTACTCTTGACAAGGTGTCAAGATTTCCCTCACAAGGACTTCTCTACATCATTTGCACATACACTACATCCAAGCAATACCTGATCATCTGTGGAGGTGTTATTTTGCAAACTGCACATTGCAAATTTCTACACTGTGAGACGAATAAAGGTTAATCTTATCTTATATTGGTCTCTATGCAACCCCAATTTTTTCTTGTGTTTTACCATTTTGTAAACCAAGCAATGAAACTGCGTGAGTCGAAAAATGAGGAGGGAAAGGCTCCACAAAAAGAGGTCAGTAATGCTTTGGTTCAAAACAGTCAGCAGCCTGGGTGCAGTTCTTCTCCCTGTGACTGTGTGGGTTATGTCCGGTTGGATAATTATGGGTATGGACGTATAATTATACATTACATGTATGTTGTAATTAAAGATAGTGCTTAGACTAAAAACTATTTTAACTGAGAGGTCGTGGCTAAGCTGCATACTTCATTCACAGTGTGATTGTATATGTGCATGTTCAGTGAGGTTGTTCTTAACCATTACACACACATTTAAAAAAAGAAAGACAAAATGCTACTCTTGCATTAATCTTACAGCAACCAAGGGAATAAAAAACTTGAATCTGAAATCTGTCAGTAGAGAGGCAGAGTAAGAAGGCAGATGGATGCAGAGTGTGGTGGAGGAAAAAACAGCTTAGACTCAAGTGGCGGAAATGGGTGTCTCCAAAGAAATCATCTGTACATGGGGGAGCCTTTTCAGCTCTGAATAGACCTCAGCTGCATGCAGCGTCAGCCATTACAACTGTGAATAGAAGTCAGCTGCACATGGCTGTTCTGATGATTCCTGCACTTTAGCCACCCTCACTAACACAACAGGAAGAGGGTGAGACAAAGGACAGAGGAGGCAAGATGGAGAGAAGAAAAACACGGACAAGAGAAAAGACGCAGTGAAGGGAGAGAAGCAGTGAGTCCAGACCACAGGCTACAGCAAGTAGATTCCCTTGTACAATTACATGTTTATCACCCAGGAGTGACCTTTTAAATTGTGTAAATAAATGATAAAGGCATGTGAGCTCATTAATAGGGCCACATCGACCAAGGTTAATCAAAGATTTGTTAATCTCATCGAGATTGACAGTTTATTTCCAGGATTAGGATTAATTATCTCATTAAAGTCCAATAATTACATAAAGTGTTTTTCTCAAGGTCATAACATGTTGACTGTCTTACTTTCATGTCTGTCCTGTGCATTTGTCAGCTGTCATTGTTGTGCTTTCCTGTTGATACACTACTTCCACCTTTTCGGGCAATTTAAAGGTTTGGCAAATACCTTTGAAATGACTTTGGGAGTGAGACAATCAACTGTACTTCACATGGGGATCCATGTGTAAAAATTCCTCTTAAAAAGATGAAACTGTGACAATAAGATCCTGCATTCATCAGCCATTAATACATTCTGCTGTATCATTAGATCATTGTGATATGGACACTTCTCCATGGATTGCTGATTCACTGATTTCATACAAAGTAATGATATTTTGATTACAATTCTGATCATAGGTCACATCTGATTGATGTACACGTTCTTCATTCCACTGGTCCTTGGAGAAAAATGAGAAGAAAATGGTCACTGAAGCACACACAGGCAGCTGAGATCCAGCTCTTTGTCTACCTGTACCTCTGCTCCAGGGTTTGGATGCAGCCTGTGCAGCCGAAAACAGCGAAGAACGGAAAGTAATTAAGAAAAGAAAACCTCTGGGTCTCTGCTGTGAATGGTTAAATGGTTAGATGGTTTGCAGATTTATACCTCAATTTTTTGTCGCGCAGTAGGACGATCTGAGTCGGTGACTCACAGTGATAACAGAGTTGTTTGCATTACAGTTTCATCACAACATAGTAGATTGAAAAAAGCCATTCAACACACACAACACCACACACAACTACACCATAACAGTAAACCCATTGGTCCCGAATAAGTAGTTTTGTGTGTACAAGTAATTAAGTAAGAAAGTTATACAAAAACAACAACAAAATAACTGCAGTCTATAGGGAAACTGCTAATAAAACTATTACTGGGCAGGCACTGCCATGTTAGATTCTGAACTTTGGGTCCTCTGAGTTTTTCCTGGATTGGGGGTGTTTCTACTTCCTTGCTGCAGCTCAGAAAAAAATACATTCTGACTTGGACTGTAAGTTGAACATACTGTAGCAGGAGTAGGAGTACGACCAGGAATCAAAGGTCAAGCTTTTCTATGATACTCAATGTCAGTTTGACACATCTATTAAAATAGACATACCCTGTATATCAAACTCAGGCCCACAACTGTGATATAATTATATGTCTACAAATCCTCAGTGTGATAAATTCTTTTTGTATTGTCAACATTACATGTTTCTTGTACTTATTAAAGATTTTAACTTTTACAGATGATTCAAATTGAATCCTGCAAGGGTTACTGTCAATGTGTATATTTTTAAGTTTTTGTGGACAATTTTTACTACCTGGTTTCTGTGGATCTGCGTTTCATGGTTCTATTTTCACATCACCATTTAAATCGTTACCGCAATACCATCAAATTACAGCCACAGTTTTAGATGTATGTCACCATCCTCTGTACTACCACATGTAAATGGAGTGTTTTCCCCAGAACTGCCTTTATTTACACCATTAAAGTTTGACATCAAAAATGACATGACAAGCAAGCACAGAGGAAATCGAGGTGAGCCTGACATTATTACTGCTGTAATAAATGTCATTTCCACACAGATAGCTTGGCAAATTTCATTCATGAACAAAACTACTATTCATATCAAAGTTTTTCAGACATCTTTTCAGAAATCTTTGGCAGATTCTTTGCTACTGAAGAAGTGTGGAACCAAAGAAATGGTATTAGAAAAGACAGGCTATGTGTTATCAGATGTTATCCTTCTCTTTCACACACATCAGCTTCCTGCGGGTCACTCCAATAGTATGAGGAAAGTGGCAGATATCTGGTTTGGTTGAACAATTTGTTCCCACTAAGTAGTTTAGCATCATCCTAACTGATTAAGAAGCAGAACTCCATCGTCCCAGTAAAGGAGGGTGTTTAAAATCATTTAGAGCTGAAATTATTCCTTGAGTAACTCGAGTGACTCGATTATACAAAATCAGAGGCAAAACAGCTTTGAATCAAGGCGAACAACTGCAACGAAGAAGAAGCAGCAGCAACACAGGACAACTAGCTCACATCAATAAAACAGAGCAAGACAAAACAAACAGGAGAAGAGCAAGAGACCCAACCAGAACTTTCAAAAGTTTGCAATCATTTCCAGCCAAGTTCACTGCGGAGACGTGCTATCTTTCACATCAACAAATGAATGTCAGGCGAAGAAACGTGTTAATAATGTTGAAGTGTGATTACCCGTTACACTTAAGTCAATGTTCCTAGTATGTTACTGGACTGATTGATGAAATAACTGGTAGAATACTCAACTGGTAAAATAATTGATAGCTGCAGCTCAAAAATCATTTAACCAAATTCGCTGCAAACAGTCACACAAATGTGTGTCAGGTATCCGTTTAGTAAGTAATCAGTTTGGCGTGTGTCTTGGTGTCGTAAAGTAAATGAGTAGGTGAGTTGACACAATGGTGCAGAGCGACAACACGAGTCACCTTTACCCCCTCAGTTAACGTCAATATACACTTTATGACGAACCCTGAGCTTTACTCCCTGCACTTCAGCCTGTTTATACGCTAACTCACCATGTGAGCGAGTGCAGGAAATTCCATTTGGGAGACACCGTTTTATGCATTTCATGTCAAGGTAAGCAATGGAAATTTACAACAACATCAAAAAGATAGGCTGCCCAGTATTGCATGCTGTCTGTCTGCATCTGTGTACTGCCATAGTAAAAAAGATGATTCTGCGGCTGTCTTCATTCTCAGCTGCAATGTGCATCAATCACCCCGTGTCTCATTCCGTAAATGTCACCATCTTTACGACACACACAAGTTCATTGCAGCATTCCCACTCAGACTAGTTCACTAGTGGGGACGACCATACTCATGAATAAACAGAAGAGGAACTTTTAGTTCAGAATGATTTACGTCACACTGAATCACACTGAATCACACCAGACATTCTCGATGAATTTACAGGGTATAACCACTCTCCTGTAAGCCTGCACTTAACAAGAGACATTCACTTTTCACAGGAAGAAGCCGTAGGCAGAACGAGACTCAGGAAGTCTCTTGTAGTATCCAGTATCTAGTATATAGTCCGGCTAGTTTATTCGATATGAACAACTTCTGGCTAGACTTGTGTGTCACTAAAGCAAATGCTGAAAGATCAACTGTCATATATATTCTTAACTTACATTTAAAAAATACATTTTCCACATTTAAGCAGTTTCACGAAATTTCCACACTTCTACTTTGATTTACTGAATCAGGCCAGAGTTCTGTCAAGAAAACATTTCAATAATAGACTTAGAAGTACATGCAATACCAAGCACTAGTTAGAAGATGCAGCAACGAGTCTGACAGTGGCAAGACGTAGTGTTCTGACAGTGGAGAAAAAAGAAGAAATGGCATCCATACACCAGCTCCATTCTTCCAACAGCACATTTCTGCTTCTCATGCAAAGGCTGCTCGACCAACTCCCATCTCTGAGGCTGTGCCGTCATCTCTCCCTCATCTCGTTGGCAGAGTAGTTACGTAAGGGGGAAGAGCCAGGCAGCTTATTTCACGCTCCCATGGGGATTAAGCAGAAGCCTGGACATGCAGCACCTGCAATGCTCTCTGACGGAACGCAAACACACACACATACTACCCTTCTACGCAGATGGCATTTGCAGAAGAGTTGACAGACTTTTTGCCTTAAACCACCCTACAGTGGAGCATGTCCGCGTGTTAGATCCACTTTGATGTGCTGAGGCTAAGGCAGCAGTAGCAGGCCACCAGGCTTAGACACATCACTTGTGTTTGAGACAAGAGGCAAAGCCAATTACGAGAGTCGTGTGATCAAAGAATTCTTTAATGTTAAAGCCATTTTTTTTGCCTGCTCATGAGCAATGCGCAAGTGTCAAGAGGAGATGGATTTCACAAAGGCGCAGGGGCAAACGAAGGCCAAGGTGACATGTTCGTGTTACGCAGCATAGCAATATCTGCAATGTTATCATCACCCTTCTCAAGCTGCAAAAAAAGTGCACACAAGAGGGGGCAGAAACAAAAACCCATCGAGCTAGGGTGAGAAAAAGAAATGGGAGATTAACTCTGTGAACAAAAAACTACCAGAGGAGTAAAAAACTGAGAATTACACTCCATAGTCCTCTGGCCTCCCCTTTGCTTCCTCATTATCCACTTAAAGCAGATAATTCCTTTTCAAACAGCAGACACTTCATCAAGATCTAATCCCCCTCACATCGAAAAGCCAATGTATTTATATAGAGTTCATCTTCCTTGTTGCTTGCTGCTCAGCTGTTTGATGGATCGGTCGTCTTGTCAAATGTTTCTCCAATCCTCACACAACTTCAAAAAAAAGGAGCCACATTGTTGCCAAATGACGCTGCATAAGTTCATCTCTATTATCCCTTCTCCACTATCCTCAATTCCAGAAGACACATTTCTTCATTACATTTTTTTTTTCCGATGGCGGAATTTATGAAACTTCTCACCTCTGGTTTGTTCAAAAGAGATCACAGAAAATGGCAAAGGAATATTGGAATTCTCAGAGTCATCACACAGACCCAGATTAAAATGCTTCTATTTCTTTCATCCTCACAATTCTCATATCATACATTGCTGTCTGGTCCACTTATTTCTTCAGAATAAAATCTATTTTGCAGAGGCCATAGTGAGTCAAATATTAACAGACAGCAGTTACATAAGAATTTCCTTTCTTCTCATACCTTTCCCCTCTCTTGCCCACATGGATCACTTTTGCTAACTGCTAATAACCTGACATACAATTACCCAAAAGAAAAAAAGACTGATACAACAGACAAGTGCTGTAAGAGGAAAGGCCAATGGTACTGTGCTGAATGTGGTTCCAACTCCAACTTGCCACCCACGTATGCAGACTTCTCAGCACCTTAGCAGAGCTCCATGCTGAAGAAGCCATGTGGGAAAAGATACACATTAACTAGCAGCACTGAAGCATATCTCACTCTGGTCTGGTACAGCCACTGTGGCTGCGGCCATGCTGGTAACATTAATAGAACGCACCAGGACCACATTGTGTACGCCACCTCATGAACAATTACAGTTTGAAAGATGCAGTGCACAAATTTCATTCACCCTGGCCTCAGATAAAAGAAAACAGGGAGGGGACGAGGACACGACCAGATGACCAGTGAGAGACAGAGACAGGTCGAGAGGGAGGTGGTTTGAGAATGATTAGCAGTGACAGGAAGTCCCACTGCAGTCTCCAATTACAGATTCCTCCTTACACTTCCTTTCAACCTCCCAGTGCACCCCTTGGCTCTACCAGCTAATGCCAGGTATAGGGTGAACAAATGGACCAACCTCAGGATGAGATAAGATAAGGAGCATCTGAATAATCCTTTTATAAATTAAAGATAAACCATTCCATTCTTTATAACTGCAGACAGCAGCAATTTCATTTTTTCAAAGAAAACATCACACTGAGTTGAAAGCTAATTGTGTGGATCAGGGCTAATTGTGGTGCTAATAATGTGCTGCAAATAGAATAATTTAAATTTCAAGTGAATCAAACAGTGTATCTATAATCTATCTAATCTATATAATATATCTTTGAGTACAAATCATTCTTCATTGTGCAACAGGCTGGTTTGCAAATCACAAGTGTCATGCTAAGTGGTCATGCTATTCAGACTTCAAAATAGCAATACAATTGGAACAGACAAACAACAAAAGAAGGTACGATGCAAAGCCTGTGGTCACCAAAGTGTCTGGAAAGAGTATTTTTTTAAATAACTTTGAACAAGCAAACACAAAACAAATTACTACAATTGTTTTTGATTTAAAGTGTTCCATGGCAAAACTAACCATTGGTCTTACCCATTCAAGACATCTTCGAAGGAGTGACCCTTGTCCTTTAGGTGTAGGTGGACTGCAGAGTCCTGTCCTGAGGAAGCAGCTGTCCTGTGTTGAGCCATGTGGCGGTTCTTTAACCTGTGTCTGGGTGTTTTGTCATTAGGGTGGACAAGTTTCTGCGTCAGAGTGTTGCTGGGTTTGAGGTTTACAGGGATGTGGTGTTCGTTGAAAACCCTCCTTAGTTTCTCTGATACACCTGAGATGTATGGGATGACAATATTCTTCCTTTTGATGTTTTAGTCCTCTCTGTTGATGAACGTCTAATTTGGTGAAGGCCCAGTTGCCATATTCGCAAGTCTTCAGAGTCTCCGTGTCATGGGTTTTCTCTTTCACCTTCCCCTCTGACCATGTAGGAACACTAATTACCCCAGGAAGATACCACGAGTTCCCGGCCACCAGCGCACACTTCCCAGGTGTCTGAAGGAAACAGACCTCAGTGTGATCTATGGACCTCTCATCCATTCCATGAGCTATAGCCCTCAATTCTAATGCTGAGTGCCAAACTTAAAAAGATTGTAAAGTGGGTCAATTGACCCAAATCAACTGAGCTTAAATTATCTGTAATGTGGAAATATGATTTCATTGTATACTCGTATCTTCAACATATCATACAGTGTCTTCATGTACCAACTGAACTGAGTCCCATCTTGAAGCTTAGCTAAGCAGACATAAGTTCAGGCATCAAGAAGCCACTGACGATCTTCTGTGCGGTGAAGATAGAGGGCAAATATTCAGAACAAACACGTAAACTAGTGGTCCAGAAATAGGTGTCGGGGACGAAATGTATGGTGAGGAAATGGATAGGACTAGTAGGACAGAAAAATGGAATGAAGCAACTTAGGAAAGCCAGAGGAGAGGAAATCATCCTGTTCCAATCCCCTGAGTGTTTCGGGTCCAAAGCCAAGTGAGTGATTTGCTGCCGGATGCTGTTTCAGGCCGTCTACAGACAGAGAGGAGGCACTCTTCAGATTAACTGGCTGATTTGTTGCCTAAATTTTGTACCCAATCAGTTCTCGCTTTACAGCACAAATGTAATTAATGACAGAGTCCTCAAAGGAAGGCGATAACTCTGAATCTGAAGTCGATTAAAAACCACACCGCTAACCTGAACTGTGCATATCTAGAAGCTTTTGGTACTTCCAGAACATCTGAGAGCTACAACACACCCTCTGCAAAAGTGCGTAAATAGTCCTGATACGTACAGAAACTGCATATGAGTAAAGTTATGACATTGACTGGCCCCTGACAATAAATTCTCCTTGTCTTGATCCTACTGTGTATGTGTGTATGTGTAATCTGCAAAAACATTAATGGAGTGAAAGGACCATTAGGTCCATGCCATCATCCGGCTGCTAAATCATTCATAAGCTGCAGGACCATTTCTGGATCAAAGGTAGCCCATTCAGAAAGCACTGAAGGGCTCACAGGCTTTACATATCTGAAGTGTTCATTGCAGTGGCATACATCTATGATCTAACTGTTCCCACAGCCTCCATATGTGAACATGCAGCTATTCCTTAGAGAAGCTAATCTCCAACTGGAACATCCTCTGTGGTTCAGCCAACTTGAAATGATGTTGTTGTAGCTTCAGTGAGTTACGTATTTCCTTTGGCACCACATCTTGTATTGTTTGATTTGTCCACATCATGCTGACAGATGGGATTCTCTTCTGGTCCCATTGCTGTGAAATCCCTGATACAGTTCACAACAGATCACTGAAAGTTTCCCTTTTTTAATAATTTCAGGTTAATTCTTTATCCTTCTTGTGTCACACCTCTCCATTCATGTCATCAGTTATTAAACCAACTGCTGCTCAAATCAATTCAAACCTCTGCACTGGTCTAAATATCGTTTTGTTTTGTTTTGTTTTTTTGGGGTAGATCTATGTAGAAAGCACAATTGAAGGCACTCAACACTGAATATATTTTTACACATTCCTATTTATTTCTATTATGACTATTGTAATAATTCCCCACATCCTGACTATTAATGTCAATTGACCCTGATATCAACCAAAAACTCCTTTAAGGTAAGGGCAAACAAATGCACTGTATTTTGAGACTGATTGTCAACTTGTATACAGTAGTTGTGCAGACAGCAAATTGTGGTGAGAAAAAAAAAAGAAAAGAGCCATTAGTGGTTTCTTATTTAAATGGTAATCACACTAATTATACCGACTCACAATTACCACAAATATGATGGGGTTTAAAGTATTATAGCATTTAAGAACACTGGATGAAAATTATTGTATTATTCATGTAATCAATTGTGCTGATGCAATGTGCAAACTAATAAACTGATTTGGAATTAAAAACAGAAAGCTGATTAGCTTCTTCACTTGGTTTAATTTAGGGAGGTTTGATTCCCGGCGCAGGCGCTAAAAGAAGAGGGGGAATAATGCAAATGATACCAGTAATAAACAACTCAAGTGGGCTGCGAAGCTGTCATAACAGTTTAAATCACAATGACTCAGTTGAAAAAAAAAAAACACTGGCCTTCTTCATTTTTCATGGTGCAGGGACATCTGGTGATTTTGTTTCATGGATGAGTTCATCTGCAAAGCAGGAACTGCTCAGACTTTGGGTTCAAATTACGGACAGAACTAAATAATGTGTCCTGGGTTACGCTGGTTTATATTTAAACAACCACCAAAAAGTGGTCAGCCCCATAGCTATGTAGCCAGAGGAGAAATATTTCTTTCTCAAGGGTTATTACACTGAGACAGGCCTTTTGGAGGACCAGTATATTTAACCACAGCCTCAGATGCACTGAGCGCACCACAAACCATGATCCTCAGAAATAAGGAGCGGAAAAAAACAACATTGCCTGGAGTCCTTCTTGCACCAAACACAGCTCCAAAACATTTCTTGCAGGGCTTTGGTACAGAGAAATCAATGAAATCAATTCAACATTTGATTAACACTACTGCACATTTCAATGATGAAAGAGGTGGAGAAACTACAGGATTTGGTCCTAACAAAAGAAGCATGAATGAGCCTTTCACTGATGAGGAGTCTAATCTTGTTTCTCAGAGCAATTAATCATTGCTCAAAAGACAGAAGAGAAAATGGAGCGTTTTTGTGAGTACTCTGTGGAGGGAATCTGCACAACGGTCAGCATATCGTTTCCGCAGATCGAGCTGCAGTCTATAAAAATTAACGAGCTCTCTGGGCTGAGATTCCACACATGAAATGCATGTAGACACATGCTAACACAGCACCATGCATCAGCCTGTTTATTTTAGTGGCAATAATCTAGTCCTTTAAGATTTACACTGGTTTACACACACACACACACACACACACACACACACACACACACACACACACACACACACACACACACACACACACACACACACACACACACACACACACACACACACACACACACACACACACACTTCATTTCAACAGAATTCAATAGAATTTTAGTTTTGTCACCATGGAGGCAGAAATCTCAGAGACAAATATGCCAGAAATATTC